>VWZK01001384.1:92563-137830 GCA_013396935.1 Baryphthengus martii
TTTTTTTTTTTTTTTTTTTTTTAAGTCCAATGCAAATGTTTTGAGAAGGTAACTGACAACCAGGAAGAGCACAGTCATTTCCATCGCTAGTTTAAAGCTCTTTATGAATTAACTTGTCCTAGAGATCCTCAACTCAGGAAAGTTATTTTGGTGGGTTTTTTATGGCCACTTTTTCTGTTGCACATAGAAATTGAAATATTGGAATATGAATTACTTATTAGTGTCTTAATGAGATTCAACACAGGTCTGTCTTTTTAGACTTTAAAAAAAAATATCGTAAAGCTTCTCCCCTCCTTCCCCCTCCAAATACTTTCTACATTAACAATCTTCATCTCTTGATTACTGAGGAACATTCTAAACCTAAATAATCCATGGACAAAGATTCAGGTCCATGTTTTCAAAACAGATGATTCATCTACTGCGTGTAAATGTTTTTCCTTCAAAGGAAAGCTCAAGTTATGCAGCAGTTCTTTCACAGAGTCTGACAAAACCACCGCGTAATGGAATTCGATTGACCCCAATTTAAATTGTATTTAAAAATACAATTAGTTGCAGGATTCATTATAACATATCGTATGGTTTTACAAATTTGTATTTAATAGCTCATTTAGCAATTAAATTAGCAACTATGGAAAAACTCCAAGCATTTGTAATGCCACTTCTAACACCAGACTGTGTTTCTACCATCCCAAGCCACTTCAGTCCAAGGACAGGGCACACTCTTAAGGTACATTCAGATGCCATGAAAAACACCTTTATAGTTAGGAGTTTGTAATGGAGCTCACACCACCAACTGTCTCCCAAAACACGCACCCATAGTTCATAAAACTTAAAATTTGACCAGAGATTTGAAGTAATTTCAGAAAGCAGGGCCTGCTACCCAGGGATTACGGAGGCTTTTCAATGGCCAGACAAGAAACAAAGCTTTGATCCTAAAGTGCTTTGCATAATATTATTTACTCTTTCTAAATCCCTGTATTCCTACTTCCCTGCCTCCCATCCATCAGGACTGGAAAAGCATGGGGAGGAAAAGCAGCCAGTTCTTCTGGCAGTAGAGCCAAACTTTATACTCCCCTCTGAAGAGCCTGGCACAAGCTCCTCGGCAGGAACCGACGAGAAAGCCCCTCGGCTTATCCAGGCTCCAGCCACCGCCAGCTGAGTGCTCAGGTCCCTCTGCTTCATATCAGGGGGTAGAGGAAAACGTCAGAGATGGAAATGTACGATTTTTGCTTCAAAATCCGTCACACTGTTTTGTCAAAGGGAAATGCTCTCCAGGGAGTCTGTGCTGACTACAGGACGTGGCATAAATACAGAGCACCGAGCACCAGGGGCTGCATCGGCAAACTCAAAAACGCTTTCACCTCTTAGCCTGCATCTACCAAATACTCTGCACATATAGACACACACTCTAGTGTTCATAGAGTCTTTGCATATAACCCCAGTTTGGGTTGTGGTTTGCTTTTTGGGTTGTTTTTTGGTTGTGATTGTTTGGTTGTGTTTTCCTTTTCAGGTGTGGTTTTTTTTTGGTTGTATTTTGCTTTTTGGTTGTGTTTTAGTTACTTTTTTTTTTGGTTGTGTTTTCCTTTTTGGGTTGTTTTTCATTTTTTTTGGTTGTGGTTTGGTATTTTTTTTTCATTCCAGGCAACAAGATGAGTGAGTAACAACAATTAAACTACACCTTTATACTGGCTTTAATCAGTCTCTACCGAAGAGCGAGAGCTGCTCACAAACCCCCCGCTTTCTCTGTGCTCCCCATGCAAACACAGATACAGTCACCGCTTTCTTCGTGCCAGAGAAGAAAAACAGTGAACTTCCATCTCACTGTCTTGATTTCAGAAAACACACTCAGCCTTTCCAGCACTGAGTCAGCTATCTGCATGTCACTCCTGCTTATTGATACAGCAGTAAGGGAAACATCCCTTCCTCTGTGAAAGAAATCACAATGAAACAAAGTAAAATTATCTTGGCAGAAGTCCCAGAACTTAAAAAAAAAAAAAAAGTCACTTTTTTTGATCTGATGAAACACTCCCCAAAGGGCAGCAAATTGAAGCCACCTCTCTCAACGCAACCTCACAGAGAACCAGCAAAGACAGTACTGACAGCTTCTCAGCGTTTCCAAAGAGAAGGCTCATTCCAAGTTGTCTCAACGGCAGCACACTGAGTGAAAGAGATTCTGTGAATAGTCCCTGCCATTGCAAACATCTTCTATTTGGGGTTTTTTTTCCTCTTTTGCTCAAACTTCTTACAATCCCGGCACGTAGCTCTGCTCATCCTTCTACACTTCCATCTACCCACGTAGCTCCTCTGGCTTTTTTATCCACTCGAAACTGAAATGTCACCAAAATTCATTTAGAGCAAATGCTCTATAACATCTTTATTTTGATATTTATTCTCTTTGTTATCACAAACACTGCTGAAAGTCACGGCAAAAGCTGCTCCTTGTTCCAGAAGGTGTGTATCACACTCCAGCGTCACTCCCACCACACAGGGCAAGGCAGGGGAGGCTGCACCGTTTCCTACTTTCTACCTTATTCCTAGGAATGCATTAAAGCTTGTTAGAAAGTCGAAAGTCCATAAATAGTTGCTGCTGGGAGGACAAAACTTACTGTTCAGTACATTCTCCAGTTTTTGCGTCATGGATCCTTCTACTTTTTCCGTTCCATCCGCTTCCAGTTTTTGATGGATGGCTGGAATAAAGTATCTAGTTAAAATGCAGAACATTTTAATAGGTGGGAATACATTGCATCAAAGTGACATTTTTAAACATTTTTAAAATTAAAAATAAAGTGTTATTTTTCTTGTTAGACATAAAAAAAACACAAACATGCTTCATGGCAGCAGAGTCTAGGGCAGGACGGGGCTCAGAGCCAGGAACGGCAGAATTTTAACTGTTACTTTGACACAGGCTTCCTGTATCTTCTTGAAGAGGACAGGAATGCTCAGTGTGGAGACAATAATCCTAATTAGCTATCCTGTAGTACAAGCGGTTAATCCAATGGAGTATTTTGAAAGGTAAGTATCAATTATGCACAAAATACTTCTGCTTTGTAAGGCAAAGCTTTTACACTGATCTCACCAAAAAGGCATGGAGAAGGAAGAGAAAACCAAGCCCTTCTGGTTACAGATGAAAAGTGGCACCAACAACCACCTGAGTTTACCTGACAGAGCATCTTGTGCTTCAAAGAACGTGCTGAGACCTCCTTTCACATAAGCCAGGCTCCCCTCATTTTTCTTATTGGCTTGTTTCTTCAGATTCACAACGGCCGTTTTGAGCTGATCAAAACTGAAAACAAACAAAAATGCACCCCACGACATTCAAACAAGAAATAAGGTCAGCTCCTGAATAAACAGCACAAACTACTTGGAAAATAAAGCCAGATCCTTCTGCAACAGCTGCTAAGGACTGAGTAATTGCTAACCAGTGCGCTTTGCGATAATGACAATTAACTCTTAGTCCAAAGAGGTTTGGAGTTTTAATCTTAAATGGAGGGCCTTCTATCACTTGTAACGGAATACACTTCTTTATAATACAAATTAGTCAAGAAATTTGTTCTAAATAAGCAATATTGCTCTCAGTTAACTGCCTGTAGTACATTAAAAGGGTGACAGTACAATTCACTACACTTAGTATACTACTTTAACTACCACGATGTTACAAGTATTTTTAATAATGACCTTAGTTTAACTTTGCAGCTTAGTTCACAACCCTGTTTCGGTTTCAGTTTCCAAATTCCCTCAATATTTTTTTATGTTGGATTGGACATAAAGTTCAGAATTGAACACAGTAACACTGAAAAATAAAGAAAAGCTGAACAGATTCCTGCTTTATGAAAGTCCTGTTTTTTATACATGGTCTATTGATTTGTATTTGAAAGACACTTCACAGGGGAATATTAATCACCAGCTCATCATTACTGTTTGTACAGTGGGTTTCTTTTTATCTTAGTTTCCTAATATTTCTAGATTACTGAAAGTTTGAATTTGATTTCATATTTTTATTTTTTTGCAAGCAGCTGCAATAATTTTAGGAGTTTTATATCATGACTAATCCTTCAGTATTTGCTTATCATTTTTTCATGATGATGAACATGACCTCAGTAGTTACGTCACTGGATTCAATACAAAAGCACTATCACAAACAAGCTCAGAAATACAAATACAACACAAGATCTTCATCCTGGAAGTCTCTTCTCCCACGTGCAGGCCAAACCCACCTCCCTCATACAAACGAATCACAAACCTGCACCACACCTCGGTGAGGAGAGGGAAGTAATGAAGTAAGCAAATTAAGACCCGGGCAATGCCACCAATACTCTTTTGAACAGCGGTAGAAAAAGTCGTATAAAGAGCAGAACCCGACTGCATCTGTAGTGAGAAGGCTGCCGAGAGACAACCCCCCACTGCTGCACTTACAGGCATTGGCCTTTTTATACTGATGATGTCAAAACATTTTGCTTTATTTCCTGATTCCATCTGCTGGACAGAAATCACATTACTCAATAGCTGGATTAGTCTACTTGGGCATATAAGAAGCAATTACCAGCACCATTTTTCAAGCAACAAAAATCCATCCAGTTCTCTTTTTAGGCAGTTTCATGTTATCTGATGACCTAACAGTATGGCTAAATAGTTTATTTATATCCGTCAGGATATTGCCAGGGGTTAAAAAAAAGAATAATGTTTTTTTGATTGCTTAAAAAGAATTTCCTTCAAGGAAAAAAACAGATATAAGCTAAGCAAAACATCAGTGCACCACAGATTTAGCACTCCCAATACCTGAGGTTACGTAGAGGACAAGAACTAAACCGTTGCCATGTGCTTCCAGAAATACAGCTCAAATGATACAATTCTAGAATATTCCCAAGACTACACATTTGGAAGTGGGAAGAAAAAAAACCAATGAACTTCGCCTCTTTATTTAAAAAGCTATTTATAATTAGATTCCAACCATGACTGGACTCACCCTACCCTTGGAGCCGTTCTTCCCAATGGGTTTTACGCAGCTTTTGTGCCTTCAACGCTAAGATTTAGATTTTATAAACCAATCTAGAGAGGCTATAAATCAGGTCTGGTTAAAAACACAATTTTCCTTTCTCATAACCACATGGAGCAGAGTGGGTGATTCGAGTTCCTTGCCAAGCAGAAGCACCACAGGCAGCAGAGGCTACAGGTCTGTGACCACACGTCAACCACCAATGGCACATCTACTGCAGACTAAAATAACATCAAGCGACTTGCATTTAAAACAATTATTTCTGAGAGCAACAAACCTTGTGGTGGAATGGTTCTCAATCAGGTACCAGGCAGCAGAGAAGTTTTCGCTGGTGAAATCAGCGCTCATTCCAGGAAACAATGCCTCCAAGTCTTTCTGAGGAAATCTGCCTCTGAAAAACGAGTATCCATTTCTTCAGTGAGACATGATCTGGTGAACAGCTTACAATTGAAAGTGTCAAAAAAAGCCCCCAAACAACAAAGCCCACCCCAAACCAAATCATGTTCCAACAAGATGTAAATATAAACTTGTATCTCACCACGAAATTCAAGCTGGTATTACAGACACAGGAAGTGTGACTGGGAAAGAAAAGATTGAAATCTAATCTCAGTAAAACTAACGTTACCGTTTTGGTTTCACCATTACAGGTATGACAGAAACCTTGCCAGTACACAACACTTCCAAGGAAAAGAGAAGCGCTGTCTTCAGAAAATGAGCCCACCACGATGCTCCTGATACTCGAACGCAGGACCGGTAACGCTGAACGCGCTCCAAATCAGCTCTACCTTTTATACATGAAAACCAGTACACTGAGCCAAGTCAACACACCAGCCAGGGTGTTGGAGAATAAAGTTCCAGTTTATCCTTCCCTTAAAGATATTTTAAGATATCTTACTTTTCATTCGAAGTAGTGAAAAATGTCCAGTATACTCATAATCGCAAGGCTGTAAGACACGTGCATGACACTTTAAGCTTATGCACGAGCTATACCATTTGTAGGGGAGAGGAAAAAACCCCTCTTACATATATACATATATACATATAAAGACCAATAATTACACTAGGGATGTAATAAATTCCTGCAAAAGAGTTTTGCCCACAGACTGTGGGACAGAACTAAAGGGTTGTTGTTTTTTTTGTTTGGTTTTTTTTCTGTTGGGTTTTGGTTTTTTTTCCTTTCAGTTTGATGTTTGACTGCATTGAGAAGTCCTTTGGCGTTTTTTTCCAGCAGATGTATTTGTGCAGAACCATAAATTAGCAACGCGTTTACGGGCGCTTTTATCCGTGTGGACATATTTTAGATGTAGTCACAACAGAGCAGAAACATGAACATGAACGTGTGCGGTATGTTAACAATATGTTATACTCTGTGGTGCAGTATCCTTATTTTTATCATAAATTTTACCAGTAGTTTTTCCACTAACAGACAGGGGAAGCTCGGACTGACTCGCTGCAGCTGTCTTTGCAACAAGCTGCTCGCGAAGGAGCTCAAACCGAAAGCAACTGGATTTCCAAAAGGTCTGGCCAGATGCATCTAAAGAGAGACTGACTCCACAAACACACAAGTTTGTTTCATTAACTTCCATCAGCAAATTAAATAAGTAAGTCCTTGGAAGTCATTCTCATGAAAACTTCCTTGCTGTTTACTTATAAGCAAGCACATATGTGACTCGAGGAAGCCTTTCTGATTTACTCATTTCCACGTGGTGGGGTGAATAAGGAGCAGGAAAAGCCACGGGTGGGGTGAAATGGCTGCTCAGTGTTCTGTGGATTCGCTCCTCACACAGGAATCACTTCACCTCTCAATACTTCATCACTGATTAAAAAGCCATCACTGCAAAAGAAACTGGGAACCACAACTTGGGAAACCTCAGATAAAAGAGAAGTTTACTGTCCTTGACAACTCCACATATTTGTCTACCTTCACAATTCCGGCAAAGGTATCAACGCTGGATTTATACAGTTGGATCTTCTGCTGAGCAGCCTTCTGTTTAAAACAGAACCAGATTGGGTACCAGCCCTCTAGTTAACGTTCTCAAGTAGACTTATTCACTCATCAGCAACAACTTTAAATATAAATGTAATTAAGATTTCAAATACTGATTATATTCCGGAGAATTAAAATAAATTTTTTTTCAAGCCACTATAGACTCAAAATATCTTTGAAGGCAGTGTATCTAATACGTTCAAGTAGTGTTAGAGGTAGAGGTCCTTGCTGCCACACACAGGGCACGGACATGGATTTTGGACTCCAAACACAGATGGTACAATTTATTCACATAGAACCATAGACCGGTTTGGGTGGAAAGGGACTTTTAAAGCTCATCCAGTCCAGATGAGAAGAGAAATCTACCAAGAGATTATGGGCTGGCAGATCCAACTGATGCATTCAGCCTCGCAGCAGTTAGTGTTACTTTATCATAGACTTACAGAATGGTAGGGGTTGGAAGGGACCTCTGGAGATCATCGAGTCCAACACCCCTGCCAGAGCAGGATCACCCAGGGCAGGTGGTTCTTTAACATCATCAACCAGGACTCTCTACTGTGACATCCTGCATCCGTGACATCCTGCATCTGTGACATCCTGCATCTGTGACATCCTGCATCTGTGACATCCTGCATCTGTGACATCCTGCATGGGTCTCCTGCAGGTTTCAAGGTTTTTCCACAGGCATCTCAGCGATGAAGGTCTCCACCAGCTCAGGCTGATGCTGATCCAATCCCCATACAAGCCAGTTAAACAGCCAGAGCTCCAGGAAGCCTTTCCCTGCTGCCAGCAGCTGCTGACCTCCCCATGAGGTGGCAGCGCAGGCTCAGCTCTCCTCTCCTCCCAGGGCCCAGCTCCCGGAGCTGCCCTGGGAAGTGGGAGGCGGATGGAGAAGTTTTGGAATGTACTGAGCAAGGCAATTTGCTCTCACGTACGAGATGGATCTGCCACGGTGACCTCTGCCACGCACAAACCAAACAAGGCCATTCAGAAGTGCTCTCCGCTCCACGAGCTCTGAGCTCATGCCTGGCCGGGAACGAGTTCTCCTGGTGTATCAGAGCAGGACAGGAACCTTCAGCTGAAGGAGGACTTGTGCAGGAGCAGAGCGTAACCTGGTGCATCTGAACAAGAGATTCACAAACCTTTCGCAGATCTAAGTTTTCCATCAGGAGATTTCAACTGGTGCCTTTATGAAACCAGAACCACACCGTCCCTCCTGGAACTGTTCAAAATGCTGAACAACCCTCCCTCGGTCGGACGTATCCTACCAACCTGCTCTTGGAATAGCTCTGAACTCTGAAGCCCAACCCAAGGACTGCGACATAGCTGCTCATTTGAGCATTTTCATCCCAAGTTCCACATTTCTCAGATCAAGCTGACTACTCTGTGTACCCTTTTTCTGCCTGCAATCTATTGAAGTTTTCTGTAAGGATTTCTGGCTACATTTGAAGAACACCATAGCCAGGAACATGGTGTTGGTAGAGCTGGTTCTTGATCAAGAGAAATATTATTCTTGATGCTATTTGTAGGAGTTGGGCAGGTTTGGAGCCCTAAGAGTGTCCCATTTAAAGCCCTCTAATTCCATTTATCACTCACTATTAAGTTTCTATTTCAGAAAAAAAGTCATAAATTCCACAATGCTTATAAACAAAAGTAAAGAAGTCTGCGGGTTAGAAAATAGTATTAATATTTCAATAACACAGACTAGTTGATGGGGTATAATAAATCACATTCTGCAGCGCAATTTTAGCAACAGATAGCAATCTAAAGATCCTTAAAAGCCCCATGAAACTTAAACGTAACAGGACATATTCCAGAAGTCCAAAGGATAAATCCAAAGCCTTAGGTTATTCACCAATCCTCAAAATCTAAACACCACTGGGTCTCGACATACCATGCTTTTAGATTATCCACAGTTCTAACTGATGATCCAAAAATGAGGATTATGAAGCAGGACGGAAGGTGCACCAACAACTCGTTCGAGTATCTAGTAGCTAAAGGATGTACGTATCTTTAAATCTCTCCCTGCCCTGTAAACCATTAGACTTTTCTGGAATTCACAATAGCACATCTAGAGAAAAACCACTAAAGAAGTGGATTAAAGGCATTTGGTACTCACTTGTCTATCTCAATACCAAGCGGATTAGCTGGTCGTAGGGACAAGGGGGGAATCCCTTTGTTCCTGTCAGTGCGCATGTCATAATAGTTCATTTCATCCACCCAGACAGCAGACTGATCCAAGATACCTAGAGAAAACACAGTGCAGATCCTTAAAACAACACGGGCGGTCCAGCACCGTCAACTCTCCACATACTGAACTCATTTGAAAAATCCCGATCAATATAACATGCATGCCTAGGGAAGAGAGGGGAAGATACCGGGCAAAACAACCTGGATGCAATTACACTAAATGATTTTATTACAGCTGCCGAGGAGGTACTTGTGGTTGGGCATCGACCTCCACCCTCTCACGGAGGGCACGGCTTCATCTACCTCAGCAGCACTTTTGATCGCAGAGTATCAATATTGCTCACTCCGCTGAGTGTCCTGGTGTCTGCCCAAATCTTGTCATCCACTGCTTGCCAAATGAGTCGTTACCTGGAGCTGGTCTTATTTGCATAATTTTAGGGAAGATCCCTTTTCTGTGCCACACACCAAGTGAACTCTGGCCACGTGCCACGATGGAGGAGTCAAAGGACACAGCACTGACTTAGCATGGACAATGCACAAAGGAGAGGCAACAGCTCTCGGTCCTCACCCAAACCCGCAGCCAGACATCCTCCTGGCCAAGTCCTTCTTCAGCACACCCATCAGAGACTCCACACCAGACATCACCCTGTCCCTGCACTCACCCATCTTTTAAAATACCAGTTCTCCTCTCCCATCACCCACAGCTTCACTTGATTCACCTCCCTATTATTAAGACCTTAGCAGAGGTGAGAAGTTCTGTGCTGTTTAACTGTCACCAAACCAGAGAACTAAAGCCTCAAACAGCTATTGTGGGAAGTCCTGTGTTGGGAAAGGTAACTGCCCAATTTCATCAATCCAGAGGGTATTTAGATTGGATTCCAGATGAAGCAGAGGTCCCAGACTGCTTAGTAACATCATTTCAATGGTTCAGCATCTCACGAGAAATACTTAAGAGTTTCCATCTTGCAGGATGCTTTGAATTACAAATAAGGAATGGAGCTGAGGACCTGATTTAGGTGTAAAGCTCATGAACTGGTTTATATTTTGTGTTTCTGGTACACTTAAGAGTAGTTACTGGACCTATTATGATATTTTTTTGAATTTTAGAAGTTTATTTTTCTGTAAAGAGTAGCATTAAAGGGCTACTTTTCACTAGTCACTGAGGGTTTTATCAGGATATTGAGACAGGAGGATTAATTTCACATATACTATGAGTTTATCTACGTATAAATTTGTACATTTTATTGACACACTCCGCTTTTTCTAGGCAACTGAAGATTGTCCTGAGGTGGATCCATTTTAAACACACATTTACTTTATTTAAAGAGGCACTCAGCGATATATTTGCTTAGCGAAGAAAACAGATGTGAATTTGAACGTGAAAAATACCTATTTTTTCAGGTTTCAGCAGTTTGAAGGAAACCGTTGAAGTTCCTTTGCCACCAGACTTTGTAGTAACAATAATGTCTCCCTTGTCATTTTTTGCCTGCCCGACTCGACAGACGATTTTGCTGGCAGACATCCACTCGGCAGTCAGCAGACAGTTGTGCCCACAGATTGTTAAACCTGGGAGAAAGCAAACAAGAAATGCCCTGCTGTGAACAGAACTAGCTTTAGAAATTCTATAATGCAAATACATTTATGATGCTTCCCATATTCCACATGCATAGAGGACCCTTCTCCGGTCCCTCGCAGCCAGCTAGCTGCAGCCAGAGAGTCCCAAGGACACTGTTCGGATGCTCCTCCCTAGGTGGCTTCAGGTCTTTTGGCCGAGGGACACTTCACGAGACACAGGCAGTGCTGTTCAAAGCTTATTTTAATCTCTTCCACCAGTTATGGGCCCCTGCAACTTTTACTTCATGTTGTACAATAATTCTTCTGTGTGCCTGACAGCAGAGAGCTGCTGTTCAGTGCTGCACTCACCTGAACCTCCCATTAAAACTGCCGGAAAAAAAACCTTTCCTAACTTCACTCTGTATGACTGCATGGAAAAGAAAAACGAAGAAACTCCACAAAATCCTCCCAATGAGCAATGTTTCTTCGACCTTTTTTGTTTAGCAGTATCTTTGCTGACACAGGAGGAGGTTTTGGTCAATAAAGAATTATCTGACAAATATTCTGTCCCAATTTTTTCTGTGCAAAACCCGTGGTTTCTGCTGAACAAACTGCCCTTGTTGTATGAAAGAATGGCCATGTAACGTTCACCCCTGTCCTCCTCTGAACTTCCTCATAACAAAGTACAAAGGACAAACTATGAAATAAAAAGACAACGCATATTTCAGCCACGAAGTTCTCTTGTAGCAAAAAGATGGTGGCCTATTAAAATATGTCAAGCTTTAGTGTTTAAGAACATCACTTAAGAGTCATGGTACACCTTAATATAAGGTCCAAGGCTTCCTGGGGCTTCACAATCAATCAAGTCTGATCAGTTAATCCATCTGATCGATTCTGGTGAGACTGGGACTCCTTAATTTCTATAGGGCTGTTTTGGAGAACGACTTAATGAAGTTCTCCTTAAATAACAGCCTTACCTAGAAACATTTTGCCTCATGTCCAAAGGACAGGGCTGTACGAGTCCGTTGCCTGCCCTGGAGTTACGATAAATTCAACAGGCATAGCAGTTCCTCCCCTCCTGGCCTGATTTTTGTTTTTAATTTCTAGAAGGCTCTGACCAATTTGAAAAATACTCACAGGCAGAAAAGGGTCAGCATACGTGGCTCAGTACCAAAGCTTCACACTTACTTTTTCTCACAATTTAAGTCTCTGACATTACACAGCAGACAAATTTGGCAGTTTTCATGGTTGTCAGACGTAAAAGAGCCTTATATCCTGCCAAAAACTATTTTGAAAACGAGAGCAACCAAAAACTAAACACCAGAGAGGCACTGAAACTTACTACAACTGAGTCACGTCACTTGAGCAAGGACAGTAGATTTGTTTCTTAAAAGATGCCTGAATAAGGGGGGGTGGAGGTGAGAAACAGGGTAAACACACACACAGAAAAAAAGCCTTAAAAACCTGCAGAACAGTTCTGATAGGACTGAGGGAATGAGCTACAACGTAGGTGCTGTAAAACAGCAGCTAAAATTCCACGAGCAAAGACATAACCCGGAATTCACAGATGACAGGCTCACAAGGACCGACCCTCAAGCATCAAATTGGGGCAGAACAACAACCAACATCAGCTCCATGCTGAACAGGTGCCAGAAAGCAGAAGTTAGGAGCAAAGACTGGTCACTCTGAAGGCCACACACTGGGCAGCAGCCTTCAGTTTAGGGACTCCAGTGCAGATCTGTGAAAAGTAGTAGGGACTTCACCACACTAAAGAAATATCTCTAATCATATCCTAAGCAGGACACTTTACAATCTCAAAAGAAGGGTTTTTTCCCAGCTTACCTATGAGGTCTGCAGGCCCAGTCCCCAGATTTTCTCCTCTAATGGTCACTTTTGTCCAGGAGATGCCTTCATTGGGAGAGATGCCGGTGACAAGCGGGGGCTGCCGTGCTCGAGACATGATGGCCGTTCAGTTGCTGAAAGTCGAGTGGTTTTTATCTGTTCAGGAAGAAAATTTAAAAACAATAATTATATTACATAAAAATAATTAAAAACTTTTAAGCTGTTCTTCTACAATGGCAGAGAAACACAAATGTAAACAGGGAGCACCACTCAAACTCTTTTTGCCGCAGTTGTTGAAGAATGAAGAACATCTACACCACCTTTGCACTTCCATTTTTTTTAAGTATAGCCCATGTCCAGCTGAACCTTAAAAGTGTCCCATGCTGGGGACTCCACCACTTCCCTGGGGAGATTATTCCAATGGCTGATTGTTCTCACTGTGAAAATTTTCCCTCACATCTGATCAGAATCTCTCCAGGAATAACTTCTACCCATCATCCCCAATCCGGTCCATGGGACTACTCGTGAAAAGGGAGTCTCATCTCTGCAGCCACGTTCTCGGTTCTGAGCAGTGTGCTAATGTAGGAACCCTGTTTTTTCAAGGTTTATCTTATCTACATAGTCTCTGGGACTTTTCTAGCAGATCCTCAGCAGACCTCAAAGACACCCAAGGGCTGTAAAGAACAAGTGGGGTTCCATCCCTACACACCCCTCCAGTCACCTCCTTCAGAAAGCAGCACGTGTCCAGGGGCCGTTCAGACAACTTAAACCACCTCTTCCACTTCAGAGCAATGTTTTGTAAAGGTTTGTGGGGAATGCAAATCAGTAACACAAACGTAAAAAAAAAGCCATCTTCAGAAATTCAGTGGTACGTGGAAAGGAAGAAAACTTGAAGAAAACAAGTAAAGTAGAAGCAACTTTGGTATTAATTGGCTGATTTTCTTCTCCCCCAAAAATGTTACGTTCCCTTGCGCCACAGCCATTGTACCTCTCAAACTACTCAGGAACACAGGTCATTGGCTGAATCAATACCCAAATTCAAAAGTAATATTACAACATATTTTTCTGGATTTCAGAAATTGGCACTAGATCCCCCTTCATGAT
The DNA here is from genome assembly GCA_013396935.1 of Baryphthengus martii. Taxonomy (NCBI): domain Eukaryota; kingdom Metazoa; phylum Chordata; class Aves; order Coraciiformes; family Momotidae; genus Baryphthengus; species Baryphthengus martii. The sequence continues at coordinate 106,234 of VWZK01001384.1, forward strand.
GAGCTAAATAAATGTAATAAAAGCGCTGAGCCTCCTGAGGTCTAGTATTTCTTCTAAAATATTTCTATACTTACTGCAGAATTGCTTTAAAATACCTCACTGGAATGAGAATACCACAGTAAATCTCAACACATCACAAAGCAGCCCAGCACCCAGACGCTCCAGTATGAGTCTGATTTTTAAACAGCAATTGGTTTCGTTTATTCCAAAGAATAAGTGAAGGACCTCCATGGGATCTGTCCTTACTACAAATATAAAAAAAAAACAAAACAAACCACATCTGGGAGCCTTCAATTCATTTCTAATATTTCCTCTCCTCCTCCTCTCGACAAACATGTCAACAGTCAGAACAAATGAAGTGCTTGCTGGGAAGCCCAGCCAGTAGGGCTACTGTGGCTAGTTTGTAGGTTTCTAAAAAAAAAATAAATATTGAAAGCAAAGTTGAAAAAAATAATTACTTTTTCACTTCATGAAAAGATACAATAAGCTAATTAAGAGCTTCTTGTGCCATTCCGTACATTGCCCTAAAGAGAAATTCTGTTCTTTATAAATATATGTTATGTATAAATAATAATAATGATAGTAATATTTTAAAAGCAGCCCTCTTACTGAAAGACCGCTGCTTATACAGAGTCAGTGAGACTGCATAAAGCCAGTTTCCCACTCAGGCCATTTCCTGGGAGGATCCAAGCTCACCGAAGAACCGTGAACAAGACAATAATTTTGGCAATAGAAGATCCTCTCCCCTGGTAAGAGAGATCACTTTCCCTCTTTACCTCCCCCTCTTTTATTTTTTTTAAACTTCATTTCCTCACAATACCTTCCGTACAGTTTAACAGGGATGACATCTGTTTGACTGCTCCCATGATCTTGCCCATATTATTCTATTATTCTGTCATAATTCTTGTTATGAAAGTGCAAGGAGTTAAAAGCCTCTGCAGAGACCACCTACTACAAAGCCATCGTGAAAAATGCCTTTCGTAAACACCATCTTTGTCTTCACGCGAGCTTCTCAAATGAACTGTCATCTCACAAAGGTTTGGTTAAAGAAAACAAAAATTCCAGACAATTCTGAGCACGACAAGCTTGCTCGAGAGAGGACACCTTCACTCTCTAACTTAAGAAAAGCCACTTTAAAAACAAATACTAAAGAAACCAAATATGACCCAAGGTAAGGGAAAATGCAAGTCTAGCTGTTTTTTTTGAGTTTTGCAAACCTTCGGTTGGTTTAAAATGAGAGTTCTTTAAAAGGTTTTCCCATTCGACTTCCAACGGTGAGCAGAGAAGAAACACAAAGTAGAACACCCATAGGTACCGTGTCTGTTCTGAAGAGCAGAGCACTGCTGAGTGCCCTGCAAGAGGGACCAGAGCACGGAATCGGCAAACAGCAGCATTTAAGGATATGAAATTGGTTGGTTAGTTCCAATCCCAAAGGAAAACAACAAACTTGATGAAGGCACAGAGCTTTGGAAAGCGAGGAACAATCAGGTGCCACCTACAAACTTCACCAGTGGAAAAAACAGCAGCTGAAATGTTTTCAAAAAGGAGTTTCTACTTCTAAAGCAAGGCAGCAAGGGGCTGGAAAGTCAGTCCGAGTTTTCAGTGGGTCTTTGTCACAGACACTGAACTGAAAAGGCTCTCTGAGGAAGACAGAGCACAGGTCAACACGAGTGCCATGGTCATCTAGCAAAGGGAATCTGAGCTGTCAAGAAGGGAGGGAAGGCAGAGCCCATTTGTCACCGCTGAGAGAGCCTAAGCTGCAGGCGAGCAGGTATCAACGTTTGTTTGTTCTCCTATCGATGTGACAGGAGACAATTTGAAAAGCTTGAGGCAGGAACAGCAGGAAGGAGCGAAGCATCACCCATGTTCACTTTGGAAGAGGCAGGTGAAAGCAGCAGGCGAGGCACTCGCCACCCTGACAGCGCCACCCCAAACGCCTTCCCAAACCTGGATTTACGAAATGCCCTTTTTCAAACAAGCAATAAATAACTCAGATTCCAGAACCCAGGTGACGGCCTTTTCACCTTAAACTACACAAACCTGAGCTTCTACTAAACAAACCTGCTCCTTTGTTTTCCCTAGAAACCCCAGCAAGTCCCCTGAGTACAACACGCCACCACGCTCACTGAAGGGACACAGCAAACGACCCCCAGAAGGACGACGAAGCAAAAAGTTTCTTAGGTTTGCACTCAGAACCGCTACAAAACGATGGAAACCATGACTGTGACCCTTGCCGTGCTTTATCTTCCCAACCATATAAATTCAGACGGACAATCTACATAAACCGAGATTTAACAGCATCCCCAAAGCAGCACTGTGAAAATAACTGACATTTATTAACCCCTCTGGAGATCTTCAGTGCCCGAGAATGTCCGCAGCCTTCAACACTGCATTAATAACCCAAAGTCCATTCCTGTGAGCCTGCCAGAAAGGACTGGGAAGTGAATAAGCTAAACAATGCTGAAATTCCAAGTGATATTAAGAATCTATGCGTGTTTATTTAAATAATAAAAGAAGACTTGTCAATTTAAACAAGGAGCGCTCACGAATCTTACGTTTGGGGGGGAGAAAACCTCTTCAAAACACGACTAAGCTACTTATAATGAAAAGATGAACAAACATTCAAAAAAAAAGTGGGCAATTTCACCATTGCACAGAAAAAACAAAGCCTCGTTTGTCTTGCCCTGTCATATCCGGTACAGTGACTTCAGCCAATATTAACACTGACAACCACGTTACCCTACAGGACGCCGCCACTCGCCAAAAGCGGTTCCAGTTTGGGAAGCGGGGCGAGCTCGGTGATGGAGGGAGAGGGCTGGTGACAAAAAGGAGAAGCTCTGGAGTATTAAACGTCCTAAGACGATGTCCTTCTCTTTTAAAAAGGCTCCTGAATACTCCCATCCGTGGTGAAGGGCGTGCTAAAGGTTTACTTTGGGGTGGCCGAGGACCACGTGCAGCAGTTTGGCTGGTGCAGCAGCCGGGCTCACGCCTTGCTCCCATCGCTCCCGCTTCCCTGCGGCCAGCACCGTACATCTCCCTGGCTATGGAGCTGGATGAAGCGAGAGCAAAAGAAGCAGCGGAGCGCTCGGCGCTGCCATGAACACGGCCAGGTCCCCAGGGATGGGGAGGCAGGAGCCGGGGCAGATGCCGCCGGAGCCCTTGGCGCAGGAGCTCGGCCGCAAGGGATCGATGTCGCTAACCGTGGAAACCCTGCTCCGCACAAACTCCAGGCACGATTCCGGCATCCGAAAGAAATTAAAGTAAACACTCTCGCTCTCCCTCCTCCGCCCCGTTCGCAGCCTCTGGGTTGAGCTGGAGACCACACACCCGGACCACACAGCACCGGCTGAACTCGCTCGCACGCAACGTCCCGAAGCTGTCACTCCGGAGGCTCCGGGAGCAGGACGGGGGGGCAGGAGTCCGAGCCCCTTGCTCTCCCCTCCCACCTTCACAGCTGTGGATGGTCGGAGTGCTTGGGAAGGACGGAAAGGAGGGAGGGGTGGAAAAATAAAAAAAAGAGACCTACAAACCTCCCTAAGAAAACACATTGGTCTTGGCCTTTTGTAGTAATGGTCTGCACTCCTCCCGCGCTGCTGTTGTGGCTGACGAAGGGCTGACAAAGCAGCCATTTCACATCTATTAACCTGCTGCCTGTCACAGGGCAACAAAAAAAACAACCAAGACTAGTATAAATCCATTTCCTTGCACATCTTATCAGTCCTGATGTCCAGCATACCTACAGGCTGACATACTTCCACACCGACACCTTATTTATTTGGGGAGAGGAGAGATTCCCTGCAAAGAACACTCAGCCGCACAAATGCCGTGACAACATCAAACCAATTCATTTTTCCACAGACATTCCGTTGTAAAACGACATTTTGTCCTTTAGTATCTTACATCATAAACAACCTGGAGGAAATTAATGAGCCTACAGGTAACACTGAGTTTGTGACCCATCAGCAGGCAGTGAAAATAGCAAACCTCTGAAAAGAGACTACAAAAACATATTAATCTATAACACAGATGAACAGAGACTTTTAAAATGGGAGGTGGGAGAGAGAAATTCTTTGTTTCTTTTAGTTCAGAAAAATTATTTCATCTGCCAATTTTATCAGCTGTTCAAGCACAAAAAGCAGAATGAAACTTTGGAAGAATTATAAAATCTGTTTTAGTCAGTCTACTTTAAAAAGAGACCCTCTCCACTCTGCTACCCCAAACACACCCACCCACCCCCTCCTCCTCCATCAAACTCACCAGCACACGAGGTTAATTTAATCTACGCACACGGTCTGCACAGCCCAGAACCACATCACCACATTTTCACCTCAGCTCAGAATCTACTCCCCTAAGTGCCAACGACAATCTCCAAGTGCTGCTGTTAAACAAACCCACCAGTGCTGCAATAATGGCAAAATTAGCCCAATAACGCTTGGATCAGGACATTTTTGTTGGGGAAAACCTTAAGAAAAAAAACCTCATTAAAATATTTCACTTTACCAAATACATTTTAAAAAAAAAGTTAGGGTTGAAGGTCTTTAATTTCACACTGAAAATACACGATTCCCCCAGTTTATGAGCTGGGTGTAGATGCTGGTTTGTCCCAGCTGGAGTGAACACCTCCACGAGTCCATCCAACACCATAGCTCCGAGTCACCACTCAGACTCAAGTCAAACCATCTGAAGTTTTCTGAACATCTGTTCCAGTTGTACTGAATCGGCTGGAAAAGGGCAACGGCGCAGAAGAAAACGTAATTTAAGAAAGTCTGAACACAGATGTTTCTCCCCAAAATTTCCATTACAAACTGCATTACAACTCTCCAGAAATTAAGTCGTCTACTTGGTTAAAAGCTTCTGTATTTATTACGTGACACATCACCGTAATCTAGCAAGGCTGTGAAGAAAAGCCTTAAACATCTATACATAAACATATGGAGAGAGGAGAGTCAGCTCAGCTTTACACAAACCCCTATCACAGATGGCCATAAATCTCCCGCTAATTTCTAAATTCTCACAGAGCATCGGCTTCCCTACAGCTGCTTCCACCTCCAACATCCAGCAGCTTCCTCCATCCAGAAGTCGCTCCCCTTACTGTCCTCCAGCTAAACCATTCGTCCCACTTCTGTTCCAAAGACACTCATACTTTTCCGTGCGTTATTTTAGTGATTAGGAAAACAGTCAAGAACCTTAATACCCTCACCATCCCTCCATCTGCTGCTATTTGCAGGCAGAAATTTGAAAGAGATGCATCAAGCACCAAAAAACTTTCAAATGTTTATGCAAATGCATTCAGAAAGATTCAGAAGTTCAGAAAAATAAACCAAATAAATCCCAACGGGATGAGATTTTTTTTTTTCTTTTCTAGAGAAAAGAAACAAGACACCACAGATTTTTTTTTTCCTAAGCCCTGTAACTACACACCCTGCTCTTTCCCCAAGCCCACTGCAAGTAGAGCAAGGACACGGCCACACGGCTGTCGCTCGGCAGCCCATAGGTAGGACCACAACTCCAGACTGACCAGGGGACGTGTGACTTTTCCGGCAGTTCCTTTTCTTTCAAAAATATCTAAAGGACGAGACACGCGTCGGTCTTCCCGAGATCTCGGTATTTCTCCTGTTCTTTCCCAAACACCTCTTCCCACCTCCTCCAAATTACTACTGCAGTTTCAGAGCAGAGAAGCTGCCTTGGGAGAAACAGAAGCTCCTCTGCTTCCTATGGTGCTGAAAACGAAACAGGAGAAAAACCCATGAGCTGCAAACACAGTTTCTTAACTTTCTGCCAGAACTCTCATCTTCAGTTTCCCAGCAAGAAGCAGGGCACACACAGAATTACAGGATCACATCTTAGAACCACAGTGAAATTCAGAGCGTCACAGGACTTGCAAAATTCTTCCATAGAAAATTTAAAGTCATTGCTTTTTTAATTGAGATGCTTTAAGATTATCTCAAAAAAAAATCAGTTTACTTTGTCCACAACACAGAAACGGGCATTTTTAAAGGAACTTTTGCTCAGCAGAGCCCTAAATCTTTAACTATTACCTCTGGCTTCTTGAGAACTTCCAAATGCAGGGTATGTGGCTTTTGAGTTACCCACAAAGTGAGAGAAAAAATACAAGTCTAAGTAGACCAAAAAATCACTGATTTATGTTGTACTCTGCTCCACGGACATTTTTACACTGCGCAGAGTCCCCACTGCCTTCTGCACAGCACAGACCAAGGTCTGCCTCCGAGAACTGAACTGAAATCTGGGAATCTGAAGTTCCCTTAAGGTCAGGAGAAAACCAGACCCATTAAGGGCTTGCTGTGTCGGGAATTTCGTTTTCCTTAAAAAGAAACCAAACGAAATTCACAAGGAAATCCAGGCTTTCGCAGCCACCTCCGAGGGCAATCACAGGATTTTCTGCTGAAAATGCTGAACCTACTGTCTGCAGATTAATTAACAACCACCGTTGTCAAAAAACAGGCTACACAGACCAACTGCCTTTAGAAGAAAAAGCATTAAATACTTACAAACAATAAGCAGCACAATTACAATTTCTCCAAAGGAAGGAGGGGAGGTGTTTGATTTAGTGCTGATTAAAATATGAAATACTTACTTTACCCCCTGCAAAGCACGTAATATACCAATCACATAAGTAACCCTCATTTTCAGGCATTTCTTTCATTAGTTTCCAGGAAAACCGATTCAGGTTCTTGTTTTGTTTTGTTTTCTGGGAGATCACAAAGATGAGTTCTCCCTCCTGCCCCTCTAACCCTCCTCTAACTTTTGACATGCGGAGAACAAAAAGCTTTTGAATCAAAACACTGACAGGACCTAGATAGTAATTTTCAGGAAAAGGTACAAAAACTTTAATCAGCTTTATTTTCGACTGGATACTTCGCAAGCTGTAAACACAGCGCTTCGCTTTCACGTTGAGCACAACAGACAAGTCAGGGCCCCGAGGTGAGCGCACTCTGCCCGGGCCGGCTCCTCACCCCTTGTCCTACCAGCACCTTCACAAACACAATTCCCCCCATTACCAAGCCCCTTGTTTCTCCCCTGGGAAAAGCAATCTGCTGCACGGCACAGATCTACAGAACGTAGGTGGTCCGAGGCAGAAGGTCAAAGTTAAACTGAAGAGCCAACATCTGACTTGTCACTGGCGGCGGGTCCCGAACCTTCTGCCTGCTTTTAAATACAGCGGCTGATTCCCCTCTGATGGAAAAAACTCACACAGAAAATAAATTCAGGAGCGGTTTTGGGGGGTATTATTTTCCAGCCCTGCCGGGTAAAATGAAGCAGGGCTGATTTCTCCCGAGGAGGATTTTCCTTGCTCGTTTGCACAGGGGGTGACGCGCGGCCTCAGCAGGTACCGTCTGTCTGCGCCTCACAGGCGGCTTTGTCCTCCAGTCAGAATCCAGGTTTTTAAGAACACCTTTTATATTCTGTCACCATCCTATTGAGATATTGCTTTTTTAGCTTTTCCTCTTTTTTTTTTTTTTTGAGGCAGGAAAGCAGAAAAGCACAGAATAAACAGAATTAAAATAACTCTGAACCGATGTTTAGTTTCAAGTACGGTGCTGAGGACTTACTGGATTTACAGCTAAACATCGCACTACTTCGAAAGAAATTCATTATGGTTTAACATAACATATCGAAAAGTTTTCATCACCAAAGGAGGTCAGTGGCCTCTGCCTTTCTAGTCAGCCCACTTAAATTTGCTTCAGCCCAGCTTCACTGTGAGGAGGAGCATAATAAAGAATAGACTGCACCAGTGGACAGAGGGGGTTTTAGTAAGACCTCAGGAAAACAATTGGTGGATTACATATTTTAACATCTTTATTGTCCATTTTTGCTTCAAACACTCTCAGCAGCTAGCAAAAAAAAAGCACTGCTCATATTCACAAGAAATCCTAAAACTCAAAAAGAAAAAATCTGACTACTACAGATTCAAAACCACTCAGTGAACAGTGCCCTTGGTACTGAGGCGGAGACAGTTTCTCCACACAAAAACATCCACCGCCCAAAGGGCAAGGTGCTCGATATTTTACTTTAAAGACTTATCCTTTTTTTTTTTCTTTTAAGTTTGTGACTTAGAACTTCCAGGAGTTTTTTAGAATTAATTGCAAATGCCCGTTAACTTAGACTGCTATTCAGCACTAGTGTCTGACAAAGCAATTACAGCACCAGAAGAGCCTATCAAGTCTGTAAAAATATTGTAATTTCTTGACCGAAGGCCATGAAAACAAGAAAGACCTTTACATTTAAAAAAAAAAAAAACAGCACGAGTTTGATTGGTAAGATGCTTTTAATTAAACAGTTTTACCTCTGACATATACTAAAAAAAAAAAGTTATGTTTTCCACAGAGCAAACCCCTTTACCATCACAAAGCAAATTAATGGTATTTTCACTGAGATAACTCATCCCTGTCTAATGAAAATAGTTGCATCCTGGTTTAAATTATGTTTAAGACAACAGAAATCCCACCTAAGTAAGACCACTGTTGTCCGAGGGTGGGCAGAAATCACAGCAGCTGTAAACTAAGCTCCCCCTGGGAAAGATCCGAGCCACAGGACATGCCTTGGGCTGCTCCTCGCTGGCTCCGCGCAAGCTGGGAGAGCTGCTGGGGGAACTGGGAGCCCAGAATTACAGAGGTTTCCTTCTTCAGGTGAGCAAAAGGTACAGCCAGGAAACCCACACAGCTTCCTTCCTCGGCCACAAGTTTGTTTATTTGTGGTTTACGTTTAAAAAAAAAAAGCAAATAAACCTAAGTACTTTAACTGTTTTGACACCTTTGTGAAAAGAGAAACCAAAACACAGCAACGAAACGCCAAGGGATCGTTAGAGGAGGAAAGAGACCCTTCACTTCTTTGAAGAATGATCGGAAAGCCTGGAAAGCTGAGGTGAGATTATGATTTTAAGCTAAAGAATGAAAATTTGTAGATTAGATTAAACCTGGTGCTCCGGCAGAGCTAAAATGACTTAATATCTCACTGGCTTTCAGTTCCAAGCTTTCCAGTGTCCAGCCAGAAGCTGCTAACCCAGAGTCAGCAAGAAAATTGCAGGAAATAGAGAACAGGGCGGGGGGGAGAAGGAAAAGCTGACCCTGCAGAAGGACTGCCATTTTGAAAACCAGTACAACTGGACAGAATGGGAAACTCCCCTTTGGAAATGGGATCCTCCCCAATTTCTGACATCTCCTCCATTTGATAATGGAGCCTTTTCGGGTTCCTAATTAAGATGGAGAAAAGAAAGGCATTGGGGTCGCCTAGCTCATGGTCCTGTCTGGACTGGAAGGGACTCCAAGTCAGCGAGAAACACAGACTGGGTGGGAACTGTAAAAAAACCAACAAAACAAAAAAGGTCGCCGAGGAAGCGTCACTTCCAGCCAGGTACCAGTGAAAGCAATCGTCTCTCAGCCACTCCCTGTCATTTTGATTTGTCGCACACCGCTCGCTCCGGGGTTTAGGCGCCGCGTGCGCGCACACGCTCAGCTGGTGGGCTCATTTCTGGAGCGTCAACGCGAAGCTCAAACAAAAAGGCATCAGCCCCGCGAGCAACTGGCTCTGCAGCGGCCGGGCCCCGGTTCTCCTTTGCTCGTTCCCCTCCTCGCCACCCACACGAACACGGAGAGATCCGAGGCAGTTCTAGCCCAGCCCGGTCCCCCCGCACCCCCTCGGCCCGCTGCCGCCGTGAGAACCGGAGCCCGAAGCACCCGCTACAACGGCACCCACGGCCGGGACACCCCAGCGCAGCCCCCGTCACCCAGCGCACACACACACCCCCCCGCCAGCAGGACACCGGGAGGAGGGGTCACAAGCGATGGGGACCCTCCCTTGAGGTGCCTCCTCCACAGCCCAAGACCCCGGGGCCGGTACCGGCGCATCCCCGGGGCGGAGCCAGCAGATGCCTCCTGGAAGAGCAGCGATGCCGCCTCCCGCGCCCCTACCGCCCTTAACGGCGGCTCCGTCCCCGCTCCCCGGGGCGGGACCTGCGAAACGACGCGACACTGAACCCCGCCCGGCNCGTCGCCGCTTCCGGCGGCCACAGACCCCCCCAGCCGCCGCCCGAGAGCATCGATGGAGCGCGGAGCGATCGAGGGCGGAGGGGCGAAGCCCCGCCCCCTTAAAGGCGTCGCTCGCTCCCGCCATCCCAACCCGAGAGATGTGTCGGGCGCCGGTTCTCTCGTGAAGGAGGCGCGAGGGGAAAATAAAATAATTATAACTACGGTGGCAACGGCAAGGACAACAAGAATAAATTGTAATAAAGCCACCCCCGATCGCTGTATTGAGGTCCTCGGGCAGCGGGAGAGCAAATCACCTGCCACCGAACCTCAAAAGTTCTGTAAAAACCATGGTGACCAAGAAACGTAGTTTTCCTCACTTTCCTTTGCTGACCTTAGATGAGTAGGCTGTACTAGCATGGGAATAAACAGCGTTTTTTCTGACTCTTTCCCGTAGGCTCTGCACAACATCACACGTCAGCTCTCTGGGGATAAAAATGAGTGTCCGGTACCTGCCTTTGCTCTCATTGTCTCCAGAGGTGTTACCAGGGACTCTGCAGCTTTGTGCTAACATCTAATGCAAAAAAATTCATAATATGCAATGCTAATATCCAAGAGAGCTCGTCAGTCCTCTAAGAAAAGTCATAGCGGTATCACATTTAAAAAAAAAAAAAGCATAACTATTTGCCACCCATTTCAAAGTGATGTTTTTCCTCCGCGGCAGCTTGTTCACACTTGCTCATGAAAAGCCAGATAAACCCCTGCTTTAGAAGGCTGGGTTGCTAGAGGCTCCCCCAGCTGGTGTCAGCCCTGCCCGATGCCCCCTGCGAGGGGGGCCCTGTGCCCACTGAGCCCGTTAACTTCCTTGAGGGGTCCAAAGGGAGTTGGAGATTTCACAATAAACCACCGTGAGTTTACATTTGGTTGAAGTGCCAGGGTTCAGTGCCGGGCCGTGGGTCTGTTGCAGAGTTGGCAGCACCTTCCCCTCTGCCGTCAGTGCTGGGATGAACACAAACGGTGCCACCAGCAGCCCCCAGGGGACCCTCACACTCTGCAGGGGCCCCGTTTGATGCTGCTGATGTGGAACTTCCCAAGTGCTGCACTTTGTCTCGCCTTCCGTGGGTGGTTTTCCCCACTGCTGTGCAGTGACCGTGTGGGAACCATCAGCCGGCCCTCCGGTGACTCCGGGTGAAAGCTGATGGCGACTGTAGATTTGACCCCCTGGAGAGAAGAAACACCGCCCCACACGTCTCTTTAGAACAAAAGGAGGAGAACTAGTGCTGTTCATATATATCTGTCTCATATAGAGAGCTTCTAATGTATATACCATAGCATATAGTATATATTTGCTGTCATATATAATGCTGCTAACATAAATATATTACTCCGTGGAACTCCAGATGCTGTTAAAGAGATTAATCTATGCTGTTAAAACCGAGGAAAGAAAATAGGAGTTGTAATATAATGAGCTGGTAACTAGTTGGTATAATACCTCACAGAGGTCACAAGAGTAATTGCTCCTTTCTGCCATTTTCTAATCCATTTATGCAGATCTGACAGTGATCTGTAAACATTTCAGCTCTCTACAAAGTCAGGTAAACAGATCTGAAAGCCAGGAGAGATTATGATGATTGTCTTGTCCCACCTGAATATCGAAAGCTGTAGAATTTCCTCTGGCCGTTCCCACACCGGGATCTTTCTGTGGTGGTTTCTTAGAAAGATGTCTTCACTTTATTTTAAGGAGTTGGAGAAATGGCAAATCCACCACTGCGCTCTTGAGATTCCCCAGTGGTCACCCCAACGTGTGCTGTGCTACCCAAACATGGAAACAATAACTGACAGAGGTAGAAACGGTGTTTGAAAAGACCCATCTGCAGCCCCTGCCCGTTGCAAGCCTGCTGCACGTTAAAGAACCATCTTCCTTTTGAGCTGTCTGTAAACCAGAGCAGATTTGCTCCCTCACCTTCTCACAACAGGGGGTATGGGGTGGCTTGGGTTCTGCAGCGGGCAAGGGCCTTCCCAGGGCTGCTTTCTTTCCTCAGGACCTTCAAGTTTACAGCTGTTGCCTTATTTTTGTGGCGTGTGGCTGTGGAAACCAGACCTCGCCCCACTTCTCCTTGAATTTGTGAGATGAACATCAGAACCAGGGAAACCCAAGGAACAGAAGAAAGCTAAGAGGCTGAAAATGACCTTAAGAATTCATCCTTTCTAGTCCTTTCCCCTGCCCCAAGACAGGATCAACTACTCTTTTGTTATAACTGTTGTCTTCAGTCTTCTTATTTCCCCAGGTGGTGCTTTTGCCATTTCCTCAGGTGATCTTTCCCAGTGTTTCCCTGCCCTTATCACTAAAGTTGTTGGTTTTTTTCTCATGTATATTCTGAATATACCCCCCTGTGCAATTTCAGCCTGTTAGGGGAAGGTCTGTCTTCGCAGGGCCTGGAGAAGGCGCCGTTTGTTTCCTCCCTGTCACAGCCATCTATATATTTAAAGGCTCTGTCCCCTGTATTTTCTTTTCCTCCTTAATCCCAACAGTCCCATCAGAATCCTGATATTTAATGTTTTCTGGACTGGTGATCAAGCTCAATCTCCTCTGCCCTCTCCCCAGTCACTCAGTGACATTGTGGCAGTGGAGTGTCCCAAGCCAAACAGGCTCCAGGTGAAAAACACTCCTTTTCAAAAAGGAAAACCTAAAATCGGAGCCGTACCGTGGGTTAGCAGAGCAGAAAACTCGCCCTGCCTCTGTCACCAGCTGCCTTCCTGCTCCCAGCTCCCTCGCGCAGTGTTCACAACCTCCGATTCACGTGGCGTTTGTTCCCTGCAACTGGGATCCTGTTTACTTTTCTCCTTCCTCTGGCACTGGTGGTGCTCTGCCTAGGAGGCTACGCTTGCACCTGTTGAATACTATCCTTTGTGATTTTTATTAAAAAAAAAAAAATCTCCAGCTTGATAAAACCACTCTGGATTCTAACGCTGTTCTCGAACACACTTCTGGTTGCTCCCTCTTTTGTGTCCTCTCCTCGCCAGGGGAGGGTTAGGCTGGACATTAGGAAACATTTCTGCACTGAAAGGGTTATCAAACATTGGAATAGTCTGCCCAGGGCAGGGGTGGAGTCACCGTCCCAGGAGGTATTCAAACGGCCTGTGGACCTGGTGCTGAGGGACATGGTTTAGTGGTGAGCTTGCACTGTGGGTTCGGAGGTTGGACTGGATGATCTTGAAGGTCTCTTCCAACCAAAGACATTCTGTGATTCTGTGAAATGTCACGAGCTTTGTCTCCATTCGTTTTTTTGGATATTTTATAAATAGTATGAGGTACAGACCACACCCTGGAGGAGCCCCTTTCCGTACATCTCTCCACTTTGCTCACCCTTCCTCAGCCCTGCTGTTTCTGACCCCGTGGTCAATGGTTGTCAATCCAGCCCTCGTTGGCTTTGCTTGTTCTTGAGAAACGGCGCCAAAAGCTTTGCTGAAACAAAACGACGTGGCTTTTAATGCCGCTCTCCTTTGCATAACACCTCTTACCTTCTTGTGAAAGGAAATCCCGTTGGTTTAACAGGATTTGTTCTTGACAAATCCGTGTTTGTCATTACTTGTCTGTCTGTCTTCTCCTGCTTACAGATGGTTTGCTTAAGAATTTCCCCAAACTGAAGCTACCCGATCTATAACTCATCAGCTCCTCCTTATTTTTCTCTGCGTACTTAACTCTAAGCCTGACTGAAATGAAGAGGGCTGCTTCCGTGGCCCTTAGAGGTGTCTTCTGAACCAGAGACCAGCAACCCACCAAAGCCACGGCAGCAGAACCAGGGGCAGAGCCAAGGAGCCCAACCCGCCCTCGCCTGCCCTAACGAACTCTTGCTCCACATCATTGGTTCCACATCCCTTTATTTTCTTTATCTGTTGGCGGAATGCTCCTGCAGATGTTGGCTTCTAGAAGCGGCCACGGATTTTATGAAAAATCCCTACAGGTATCTGGGGTTCCAAGCATCTTTCGTGCGCTGTGTTGTGCTCCCAAGAGCAGCTGCTTTCTGCTTTCACCTAAACCGAAAATCACCTGGATCTGTGGTGTCAAACCAACATCCAGGAAGTGATCTACTTAAATCTGGCACTTCTATTTCTTTAAATAAATAGATACAGAAATAAGTTACTTGGCCTTGGCAGCATTTTGACCATTATCCGGGAGTTTAAGCCAGAAACCTCCATTATGAAGTGAATATATTTATCTCAGCTGAAAGGCGAGAGAGAAAGCAACAACTTACTGATCAGCGTTTCCTCCCCAGGGATTTCTGGTATGCTTCAAAAGAAACAACATAGAAATGAATGCACACAATATTTTGAGTTTTCTTCCAGAACACGTACAGTCACTTTTTCCACATCAAACAAAAAAATAGTCTTTTGCACTTTAAGCCACTTCCAACAGTACACAAAATTCCCTCACTCTTTTGCTTTCTTGGCTACCACCACCCTAAGTCTTCCCTTTCAAGGCCTATCCAAGGAATCTGTGCACTCCTGACCCAGGGGCATTGTTTCTCTAAACAGCATTGACAAAACAAATTATTAAATTACTTTGTGCGGCTAAAAATATGGGCTGCTGTGTACCACAGCTCTGCCAGGGGTGTCACCGCCACATTACATCAACTTAAATACTCCTTGGAACCAACCTGCCTCTGCTGCCTGAATTTGAAAATAATAGGAGGCTGGGGAGAAGTTGAAACCTGAACCAGCTTAAAAATTTGCCACTTTTATTTCTCAAAAGAAAAAAAGAAAAACAATTCAAAGACCATTTGACAGATTTGTCCCTCAAATTCCAAGTGAAATTCTGTTCCTTTTCTCCACCAAACTCTGGCACAACCTCTTTCCTCCCCATGCTTATGGGAATAAGCAGGGGAAAGTTGCTGGTTAGATATTTTTTTCAAAGACTTCTGAAATGGTGTTGGGTGAGGACAGAGGTCAGATCTCCTGTTCTGAACAGAACTGTGCCTGTGGGACCGTTCATCACGGCACTTCCCAGTGCATCCCAGTGGAAGTCAGCTGGGGTAACAAAGCACTGTTACCTAATTATCAGCCAGGCTCCTTTTGATGGGGCCAAGTTGTTTCCTTCCCTTGGCCCGTTCCGTGGCTCTACAGAGAGTCCGCGACGAGCGGCCCAGGCTCAGCTGGGTGATGTCACCGCCAGGGTTTGCATTGGTTTCTAAACCCCTCTTGACTGTATATTTTTTTCTTCATAAGTTCTCCCATCTGCCTCTCTCTTCTTCTTTCCTCTCTGTCCCCTCATCCTCCTGATCTCGAATTCTCCTATGGTGAAAAAGGGAAAATGACAAAACAGGGCTGGGGAAACAGGAATAAGAGTGGCAAAAAGCAGTTAGTTGAACTGCAATCTGGGTCAATCATAATTGTTCTTTCAAAAATTAGCTTTTTTCGATGATTAACGTTCAAATTAGTATCACAACTGTGTGCTAAACCAGCAAGAGGTTGCATTTTAAAATTAGATATAATTACAAATTTCCTTTTAGAGACAAAAAAAATTATTTTAATCCATCAGACCAGTAATTAACATTAAAATGTGGATTTTGATCTACGCCCTAAATGTATGATCAAAAGTACCAGATGAGACAGCTTAATCTGAAACCCATTAAATCCATGGCAATATTGGATTTTAATGAACTACACTTCTAGTCTTTAATGTTTCTTATTGACATTTATTCTTAGATGCAGAAGTGCCTTCACTTGAGAGAGCTGCTTGGCCTTGACTCCAGATCTATAGCAATTTCCACAGAAAGTTCTGAGAAGAATGTTGGTCAGTGTTTTAAAACATAGGGGCCTAAATTTAGCCTGTTAAATCTGTATTGAGCATATTGAGCACCCTGGCCGTGATCCAAGAAAGCACTTACGCCTTCCCATTAACTTTAAAACGCATTCAGGTCTGTTACTCACTTCAGCCAAAGAACTGAACTCAAATACTTACTATTAAACATGGACATTAAGTAGCTGGTTGGACTCATCACAGCCGAGACCCCAACTCACTTTATTCATGGGACTTTCCCCACCGGGGTGGTGGGATCGGTCACAGCAGTAAAAATAAATGCTTTTCAGATTTCAGGGCTGTGGTTTTTGTTTTTTTTCAAAAGGACGAAGTGCTCATCAGACACACCTTCAGAACCTAGTTGGAGACACACATTTTAAAATACTCACTATGGTCAATACCTGAATCCAGTTATTACAAATATCCTGTCCTGTTTCTATTGGCTGTTTATTGTTATTATTATTTATTGTGTTTTGCACAACCAAAGCCAACCTGTGGGCAGTATTCCCCCACTTCTGAAGGCCTGACAAAAGTCCCACAGCAGTGGTTAGGAGCCAGTTTTCCACACCTGGGAGGGACAGGACTATGAACAGGAGACACTGCAGCAAGGAGCATTCAGGTGAGGGATTCGGGACAATGAAATCCTGGTGGAGGTTGTTTAGGAAATGGACTGAGCCTCCCTCACTGGAAGCCTTGAAGAACTGCCTGGAAAAAAGAATCTGAAGAGGTGCCCACATCCTGGTTTAAATTATGTTTAAGACAACAGAAAACCCACCTAAGTAAAACCATTGTCATCGGGGGGAGGAACACGAGAGGGGGGAAAAAAAAAAAAAATCTAGGTTTGAAATTTTGGGGAGGGATTGGAGAAAATATTTGATCAAAACTTGAAATCTAACTCAGACACTCATCCCCAAGCACAGAGGTAACAGTGACCGTCCAACCCTGGCTGCTGTGGAATTGCATTCCTGCAGAAATCCGGGGAGGCAAAGCACGGCTCTAGTGCCAATGGCACATCCAGACAGAGCTGGAATTTTCCTAGAGAGCGCAGAGGGGGCTGCTTCTCTCTTCCCTCCGTTCACGTTATGTAGCTCTTGAACTCAGCACAACTCACACAGAGCATACGTTGTATTATCTTTTCATTTCCATGGCATCTGTCCATTCAAAGCTTTGTGCCTCGCTGTGTCTGCCCGGGATCATCTTCTACGGGTATTTAAATCGCTGCTCTCCCCTCTGATCTCGAGATGCAAAAGCAACGCTGAATTCTTTTTCCATTATATATTTTTACAAAAGAACTACTGTAAAAATTAATCAAAGGTATGCTGGTTTTTATTGTTATTTTTTTAATTTTGGGGAGGGGTGTGGGGTTGTCACTTTTCCTCATATTGCAGGGGTTTTGAAATTGAAACGTTGCACTGCTGAGAAAGTGCCATGAAAATATAACCCGCTACATTCCAGGAAAATAAATAAGCAAGGCCACCCAAATTTTCAATTAGTGCTGGTGCAGTGTGCAGGAAATGGCTGGAGAACCGTCAAAGGCAGCCTTAGGCTGGGTCGTGGATACGGAACAGTGACAGGAAGGTTTGAGGCAGGAATAGAGGCTCAGTGTGAAGATGGCTCCTCTCCAAGGAAAACGCCGTGCTAATAGGTTAATACCCATTTCCTGAAACATACAGCCCGGGTCTTACGCACTGGAATTTACATTCTGACAAAGGCAATTGCTGAGCCTCCAGACTTTGCTTTTTTCGGTGATGAAATAACACTAGAAAGTTCAAGCTACATTATATATCTCGTGTTTTAAGCTTATTAAACATTCAGAGTACAAACTGTGCACATATTTTTAAGCCACCTGAAATAGCAACGGCCTTGCTAGTTTGGGAAACGCGAACGAGAAACATCCCATCGCACCGGGTCAGGCTCGTCAGGAGCAACGCTGTCAGCAGACACCGGCCGTGGTGGAGAGGTGCCACTGGCAGAGTAAACCTGCCCAGAATTCAGAAATACTGCCCAGGCAAGCAGATGTGCACAGCACCAATAGCATCAGGAATTAAACACCTTTAGCATCAGAAATGAAACACTTTTAGCGCATCAGGGATGAAACACTTTTCTTTCAGTGCAGCCTTTATGTACAGACAAAGCATTATTTGGAAAATACCTGAAGACCAAGTCCGACAAAGCACTTCAGGAAAAAAAAAAACAAAACAAACCAGTACACCCAAAACTTAAAAGCACAAAAGAAGACACAACATCTCTTTCTGCAAGTCAGAGGAATGGCTGCTGCTGAGGACAGAAAGTGCTGCACCAGACCTTCTGAAAAGGTCTGAAAAAACCTCCTGCCTAAAATGTGAAGAGTAAAACAAGAAAAAGGAAGGTAACTTAAAGAGAAAGACCTAAAGAATCCAGCCAACCTTTCCCTCCAAATGTCCTCCTGTTCTCATCTCTGCAGTTGATGTTGCGGCCGTCAGCTGAGGGTGGCACTGCAGCATCACAGGAGACCCTCAGCCCACCAGCCAGACCCACCTTCTGCCTCAGCTGCCTTTGCCGAGGGGCACACAAAGCAAGTGCAGAGGTGGTGGCTGTTCCACCAGCCCCTGTGGGACCAAGATTTCTCTGTGTATCCATCTTAACCCCAGCAGACAGCAATAATAGCGTTTTTACCGCACTGCTCGTGGGGGCACGATGCCCTCTCACCGCACCAGTGGCGCCTGGCTGTGCTGCCCCAGCACCCATTTCAATCTCAGCGGTGCCAGTACCTGGTTGATCATGTTTATTTAAGGAGTACACAGCATTTTCGTTGTCTTGCACCAAAAGCCATCCCGAGAGTCTTTTTGACAGTCCTAACAGCACTAAAGTCACTGGGAATCCTGCCCAGATAGAGCCTAGAAAAACTGGGTTGCAAAGAGAGACCCTAATTATTTTCATTAGGAGGTAGAAGTTGTAGCCTCTCCCCAGGAAAAGTTCTGTGGGATTGAATATGGAATCCATTGAGTGATGCCCTTTCTACCTCTTCTCAGAGAAGCTGTTTTAAATAAGCTGAGTAAAAATTTTAATCAGCTGAGAATATTTTAAGTTCTGAGTATCTACCCTGAAACCTTTCTAGATTAAATTCAATAATTGTGTCACTTGCCTGTGAAAGAGCAACGAACAGAAGAAGGAAGGAAGCGGAGGGAATTTGGGGAGTTTAAATTTGTTTTCATACCTAGTGTCACATTTTTTGGTCATATGTGATAATTATTTAATCAAATGGAATTTGCCTGGTGGTATTTCACAGGATGCCGCTGCCAATCACTGCAAGGCAAACAAATCTCTCAGGTGGTGAAGGAAGAGTTTGCTCCTCAGCCTTGTGGGGAGCTGCCTGCTGCGAGCATCCAGCGGCACAGCTGGTGCTACTGCCAGTTCCCTGGGCAGCTGAGTAGGGTAGGCACAAGTTCAGGGCAGCATTTTTGGGTTTTGGGAAGCCTGGAGAACTTTTACAGATCGTGGCTGCTGGGTGTGTGCTCAGTCACTGTCCTGAGTCAAGATGCTCCATTGAATAGAGGCCACAAAAGGTTCTTCCTCCCAATAGGAAGAGAGCGCCTCGTTCCTTTCCATGTGAGCACTTGATCCGTGATAAATATTCCTAAAGTTCCCCTTCACCAAGTTTTTTAACTGCTGAAGAATAAATATTTAAGGAATCACAAATACTCTCCTCAAAGCCATGTAAGATGCTAGAAGAGTGCTTCCTGTCATTATGAAAAAAACCAAAGGAGCTGAACCTTGCAGAAAGCTCCGCCATCCCGTTCGAAAGCTACCCTGCCGCGCGCTGCAACGCGTGCTATCCTTCTGCCATGTTTTTAAAACAATACCTTAAATACCATTGGCTTAATTCTTACCATATTACTATAATAAGATGACGGAAGCTCCGCAGAAGAGCAATGGGGAGGAGTTTTGAGGGTCGCATCTGCAGGGTGCTGAGCTCCTGAGCTTCTGTTTGGTGAAGCTTGTGTTTGGTCTGGGGATTAGACCCGTGTTTCAGGTTAAGGACGTGCTCCAGTGTCTTGCTGGGCGGGAGCCAGAGTGTTCAGCACCTTGCAGGACTGAGCCCTTTGCCGGGACGGAAATGTTGAATATTGAATAAAATCCTGAGGTGGAATAAAAATTATTATTAAAAAAAAAAAAAAAAAAAGGCACATGTTTCCTAATGGTAATATTGTTTTGCTGGTGAAGTCATTAAGGAGAGCATAGCCCCTAGCAGGATTCTCTCCCTCGTTGCTCTCTGAGATACCAACGTTCATTTCTCCTGTCTCAAGATACACCACCACAGGAAAATGCCTCGATAAAAAAAAAACCAAAACAACTGCTCGACTTCAACCCAAGTGTGGTGATGGACAGAGGAGGAGTGGGGCACGCAGCCTCCTGCAAGCCATCAGCAAGTTCTCTGCACAGAACTACTGCTTTTTTGATTTATGTTCTCTATTCGTTTATCGGTTTTCAAAAACCACCAGAGGGAGCCCCTGACCTCTCAGAACCCACAATAAAGGCCCTTTGGGGTCGGCAACGAAAAATAGAGTGAGAATTGGGCTGTCCTCGGGTTTCACAGAAATCCACAATTGCTGATTCACCAAGATCCACATTGATGCAGAAGTTCTGGGCAGTGCTGCAACTGCTCATCCTTCAGGTGTCTCGAAAGATCCCCCTTAGAAGGGAGGATGAAATGATGTGGGCAGCCAAATGTCATGCACTACAGTGACTGAGGAGCAGAGCTCTGAGCTTTGAGCTCTGCTGCTCCATCTGTGTGACACCATCGGGTGCATGAAAACACGGGTGGTGTCCTCTGCAAACCAGCCTCAGGGGCTGCTTCACACTATGGCCAGGCTCTGCTCCCCAGCGGGTGCTGGTGGCTGAGGCAATCACCGGGGAAAAGCTGATTCTTTGGATGAAAGAGCAAGGAGCAGTGTCCTGGCGCTCTGAGGTGATCCTACAAATGTCTACGCTTTAAACATTAGTGTTGCAGTGACCACCATGGAGAAGCACTTCAAAATCTGGACTGACTTGCTGTGGGACTTGGTACCCATGTGGCTGTCAATCAGCTGGTCGCTGATTGATCTGACAAAGCGTTACCTTGACTAGAATACAAAATAAGTGAGAAACTGTGCAGATGGTCCAAATGCACTTACCAGACCCAATCATTAGGCACTTTTACCAGAGAAGGTGAAAAAAAATGTTGAGTATAAGTCATGATTCCTTGCTGTAATTACCTGATAGGAAGGTTCATCCAGAAGTTCAGTCGAGTCTGATTGAAACATAAGCAGGTCCTAGAAAAGGCCGAAGAAATTTGGCATGATGATACAGCACATGGCATGTACTTTGCTTACCCTTTCCAGGTCTGCATCTTCAATCCTAGTTTTATAGATATGGAAGAAAATTAAAAATTTAAAGTACAGAAAAGCCCAAGAGGAAGATGGAGAAACAGTAAGACCCGATAGCAGGACCTGACACATGTTTCTCTAAACAATCAAGTAGAATTAATGGAGATTAGATGAGCTCCGTTCACTGTAGCCAAGAACTGAATCATAACCCTTATTGATTCCCAGGAAAGGGTCTGCGACACAACTTTTGTTTTTTCTGGGCCTAGAAGGCAAGACATCTTGCACCCATCTTTCCCATGATGGATAGTTACAGGGTTTAACTGTAACTTTCAATTTTCAAACCAAGCTTCAACTAATCTCAAAGGAAAAGGATCTAATTCAACATTCATCAGCAGCACTCTCATCTGATGTACCTCCTGTGGTCCATAAGGCAGCTCACTGAAGATAAAAGAATAATAAATAAAAGGAACAAAAGGTAACATCATGTTATCTCTGGCCTCACTTCTTTTCTAGGAGATACAGGACAGAATTGCAGCCGGTTTATTGTTTGAGTACTCCTCACATGAGGGATCAAGTAGAGATCAGTTAATTAATAAAAAAAAATACATTATTAGAACATCGTAATTAAGGGGGGAAATTATTTGAAAGCCAGGAAATTCCTCGTTTAGTTTTCACAAAGCCCTGACTGTTGGAGCTTCCTCATTCGGAGAGAAAACTCGTTCTACCAGAGGCAGCAGAGGTTGCAGGGCACGGAGGAAGGTGTAGGAAAAGAGCTCGTGCCTCAGACAGGTAAAAAGGAGCATCCCATTGGTGGAGAAAAGTCCACCCTGAGAAAGAAGCTCTGTGAGGGGCTGGTCACCTCCAAATCACCTGCATGGCAGAGCCAGGCACTCCGGGGAGCCCGGCAGCCAGCTGGGGGGGATGTGCTAACAATCTTACGCCCGGAAAGGGAGTGCAGGGCTGTAGCTGTTCCTGCAGCTCATCTCCCCCAGCCTCAGGCTCCTTCCTCACCCCCATTCCCACGACTCGGCACAGTCGGGGAGCGCTCGTGCGGCCTCGCCGGCTGTCGCTCCCTGCCCAGCTCTCTGTGAGCCCATGAGTCACTTCCTCCCCTCAGATCCCACCTTTCAAAACTTCCTGTTTCCTTTTCAGGGGTATGTCTGAGAGGTTTCTGAAAGTGGGCATGGGGTGACTTCCCCACGCACAAAAGCACTTCTGGGAAGCAGCACATTCTCCTGTCTGAGGACGCCCAGCCAAGAGCACACGGCTGCAGCTGGGCAGTCCCCAGTTTGCGCACTGACCTCCTCCCGTCCTCTGCTTCCAGCCACTGAGGGAGCTGGGCTTGTTGAGCCTGGAGAAAAGGAGGCTCAGGGGAGATCTTCTGGCTCTCCACAACTCCCTGACAAGAGGTTGCAAATAGGGGCGGTTGGGCTCTCCTCCCAAGGAACAAGTGATAGGACAAGAGGAACTCACCTCAAGTTGCCCCAGGGGACGTTTAGGTTGGAGTTGAGGAAAAATTTCCTCCCCTCCTGGGCTGTCCAGGCCTGGCCCAGGCTGCCCAGGGCAAGGGTGGAGTCCCCATGATCCCTGGAGGGGTTTCCAAGCCATGGAGATGTGGTGCTGAGGGACAGGGGTCAGCGATGCCCTGGCAGGGATGGGGGAATGGTTGGACTGGATGATCTTGAAGATCTATTCCAACCAAACCAATTCTATGACTCTATGAAATCAGTGACAGCAGCTGCTCTTTCAAGCCACCAGTGCCATCCCCAGGGGAGCTCCAGTGCTTTGTGACACTCAGGGGGTGTGAAGCCACATCTGGATCGGGGTGGGGGTGGGCAGGTTCATGCTAGCTGAGAGTTTAACCTGTCCAAGTCACAGTGAGAATCTGCTCGTGGAAGAGATGATTTATTTGGATGTTTTACAGCAAGGACTTGCTGTTTTCTATGCTCATTTCATGCCAGGCTAATTCAGCCACCGGCAGGATTTAAACGGAGCGTTCAAACTGATGCGGTGTTGAAAGATGCTGCTTCATTAGTATCTTCCATTCTCAGCCGTTAGGATGCTGTTCATCGCCAAACACACCCACAGGGCTGAGGAGGAAGGTGGAGAAAATAAACACGTGGCACCATCCCGCAGAGATGGAGCTGCAGCGCTCTCCTGGCCAGCGGGGGTCGGTCCTGGCCAGGTTGCCACAGCTTTGGCATCTGATGCTGTGATATTCTCCCTACTGATACCACGTACACTTAGCTAGTGACCTAGGAATACCAGTCAAAACTTATGGGTTAAAAACATCACCTATATCCTCTCCAAAGCATGGAGGGAATGCAAATCTGATTTTAAAAGAGTTTTACTCGCTCTCCACAGCAGGTAGGAGAAGCAGGCCCACAGCTCCTGGTTTCCTAAAGCCCACCGAAAGTGGCACAATCCTTTGGCCCTCAAGGCTTGTTTTCTGACGGCCCTGTATGTTGTGTCACCTCACAGCTGGGTTTGCCACGACACGGAGCCTGTCTGCCCACAGACCATGTTTCCCTGGACCTTGACATAGGACAAGTTGGTCGTTCATTTTCCCCATTTGAGAATAAGAGAAAATCCCCAAATCGTAGAGTTTCAGGAGGCTACCTAAAGGTAATAACATACTCTTGCCTTCCTGAAAACCTAGCACCGTGCATCTGGGTCACTCTATGCAGTTTTATAAGGCAGCAAATTAATCTGTCAGGCATTAGAGGACTTTTCTAGGCAGAAATGAAAGAAGTGGCAATAACCAGTGCTTTCTACTAACTCTGGGAGGGCGACGCTAATATAGAGAGAAGTAAAGTTTTCCAGGGGATAAGGTGCCGGTTTTACACAGAAAGATTAATAAGCGACCGTAAAGTCAAAGTAGGAACAGCCCCCTCCTGGAAAATCTATTTGTGTTCACAAGGTTTTTGTGCAAGAGACAAAACCCACAAACCACATCTTACCGCTAAATCTAAAGTAGTGCTTATTTTTCGGAGGGAATTTTTTCCAGCAGCCTGTTGCTGTAAATTCCTTATCAAGAAGTAACAAAGAAAGGGATTTCTCCTTTCAGATCGAGAGAGCAGCTTTGGTAATGCCTGCATTCATTCAGCTTTTCACTCCAAACATCATCCATCATGCCGTACGCCCCTTCCACCAGGCTGCAGAAAACATGCCACAAATTCTACTTGGAGCAGCAATGCAGCTTGAACAAAGCTGACTAAACTCAAAATTAAGTTTTCAACAGCTGTGTGTTAAGAAGAAAATCAATGAAAGAAAAACAGCGAGCTCTACTGAGCAAACATCCTGCAGTTAGAAAAAATAGGTTGTGATTGATGAAGGAAAAAGCCGTGACATTTTAGGTGACCTAAAAGAAATTTCAAGGATCGTATTAAAAAGAAAGCTGGCATTGTATTAAAATATAGTTATCGCAAGGGATAACTGGAACATACTGGGAAGCCAGGACATAAATTGGCTTTTCCCTTGTCTCAGAGCAGTTCATTAAATCTTGATTTTTTTCACTCCGTGTCCCCAAGCAGGGGGGTTTACCTTCAGGATCATCAACTTTCTGGTCTGTAGAGCAGCTCTAATCCATCGCCCTGCTCCTGCCCTGGCCACGCACCGTGTGGAAAACTAAATGTACTACATTAGCTACAGGAAAAGTATTTGGGAATCTAGACCTGAGCCCAAGACACTTTTATCGCTACAGAAAGGTCAAGATGAAGCTCTCGATAAGATTTACTGAGCTGTGATATCTCCAAAGCCAGCAAGGTAAGCTCTGAGGAGAAGCAATATCTTACATCAGAGCGACTGATACAGCTGGAGAAAGCCGAGAACCTTTCAGGCACAGAGGACAGTGCAGCAATGGGCAAGCTGTAGATAAGCCCTGCAGTGAAAACAAGTCTTTTGCCATCAGGCATTTATACAATTAATCCTTTCTAAAATACAATTTTTATACTCTTCAGGTAAAATGTTTTCATGATGTAATTAAATTATTTTTATGACAGCAAAATCCCAGATACTTCCATAGGAGCTTGTCTGCTAGAGCTAATTGTCAAAATTAGCTATATTTTTGGTATTGGAAGCCTCTGCTCAATCTCACAAATTCTTAAGCTGAGTGCATTGATTCCAGAGAAGTGACAGCTCTTTTCCAACAGCTCAATCTCTATCCTTAGACAACATGAGTCACGATCTTTCGTGAGAAAGCACAGTTCCGTGAAACACCTGTGCAAACCCAGCTTCCTGCTGAGTGAACTCACCAAGCCAGCGTCTCCCCTGACAGAGCTCTGCAGGCGGCTCCGAATGATGCCCATGCCTAGCAGCTCCTCTCTGGGACAGGCTCTGCTCTCCAGCCTGTGCCTGGGCTTGTTGATCGGCCTTCAGCCGCTTGCTTGGACAGCAGGATGGCACAAGTGTCCCCATGGGCGCATTGCTTCTGTGCCTGTTGTCATCTTTGTGGAGCCAAAAAGTGTTCCGAGAACAAAACCCCCGAATTTGTCCTGCCTTCTCATTCCCCCTGTGCATTATCAGTGAGATTCTTGAACGTTTACTGACATTCGGTTGGCTACGGCTGCACAAACCCACAGCAAGTTCCTCCTCCATGTGTAGAAGCTGCTATTGCTGTAGTGGACCTTGTTTTATTTCTCTTTCAGATTTAGAAACAGCAGCACCGTGTGAAATCATGAGAATAAAACTTCTAAGTGAGGGAAAAAGCCACCATAACAAAACGGAGCAGCTCACCGCGATTGTATTTTCTCGCTCAGAGCTGGCCGGGCCAGCACTCGGGAGAGGAGGTGTACTTGCTACTCACACTGAGAAGAACCAGGCTCTTGGGCTGCTGCTGGAGAGGCTAACTGCTGCTCATGGCCTGGGCTCTGGAGGAGAACCATCGGGACCTTCTTGCCTTGCCTCCCTCCTGGGCAGGCGCAGCTTCCTCCTCTCTGGGTGGTCTGCTCTGTGATGGAGGGTCTGGTCCTTCCACTCCCAGTGTGACCCAGGAGTGAACTGAGCTCATTACATCTACTTGCCTTTGGGAAAAAAGAAAAAGGGTAGAAATTAGTAGATTCAGGTTATGATACTACGTTTCTATCAAAAAAAGAGAAAAAAACCTGATGGTGTACCTGGGTGAAATGCTGCTGATCTCTCCAAACACGTGATGCATCTTTCTTGAGAAACTGGAGCAGTTGTCAGATCAAGCCACATTTTGAGCCACGTCATTTCCAGAAGAGAGGAGTTAGAGACTCTCTCGATCGTGTGCTTCTGTTTATTCTGTGTAAGGGATCTAGGACACCTGTGTTAGTTTTAAAGCTACTACACGTACAGCGCTTGGCTGCTCTAGTTTGGCAAGTCCCAGCTGTTATTTCACATGTGTGAACTAAGAGAATACCCAAGGTAAACACAGACTTAGAAGAAGTACCAAAAACATTTACAATAAAGTGCAAGTACGGCCCAGTATGTTAGCCTGCTAATATACACAGTGTGCTGGCCCTGCTCTAGCTGCCTTCAGAGAGGCAAAGGAGAGGAGTTGCAGCAAAGCCTGTGAGAAACGTCGCGCCCGGTTACCACTTGGTTCTCCTGAAGGATCAGCACTGATCGGAATCGCTCTTCTTGTATTTTTCTTTGCTTACAGTTGTTCCCAGCCAAGCTTACCTAAATGTGCGCAACACAGAACAAAATCTTTTTTTCTTTTTCTGTTCATTTTGTGCATCAGACAGCATTTAATCTAAAAATCAGCCTAAATCCAGATCACTTGCATGTGTGCACACACTCCTGCTCCCCCTCCGCACTCACAACGTCAAAAGGACATTACTGATGTTCATTTATTTCTCTCTGCTCTGGCTGCATCCCATAATATCCCTTCTCTCATAAATACTCTTCTCTACAGAGAAGATCGTCTTTAATACACTTCAGTGGTGTCAAAAAGGACCTCAGGAAATGAGGGCTGGGGTGAACCTGAAGTCCCCTGTATGCCACCAGGGCTCTGATTGTACTCTCTGCTTTGTGCAGGAGGCAAAGAGCTGCACTC
Organism: Baryphthengus martii; assembly: GCA_013396935.1. Taxonomy (NCBI): domain Eukaryota; kingdom Metazoa; phylum Chordata; class Aves; order Coraciiformes; family Momotidae; genus Baryphthengus; species Baryphthengus martii. The sequence goes on from VWZK01001384.1 coordinate 133,381, forward strand.
CCAGCATCCTGCCTCCAAACTCCAATACTCCACCTGCTTCCGTCTCCTCTAATTAAAGCCAATTGCTTTGACCTGCTTGGTTTCTCCTCCAGAAGCGATATTCCGATATCACTTACTCTTGCTCACAGTCAGGTTTGAATTATGCCTCAGAAACTCTTAGATTTCACTAGAAATGAGTTTCACTAGAACAACAGGGTTTCTTTACCTCCATGATTTCCTGTACATGGGTCACATCAGCTCTGGGAATGCCACTCTCAGAGGTAAGGCTCCCAGCTGCCTCCTGACATGTCCTGATGTAACCACCCCGTGGTCTGCGACTCGCATCTTCTACTGGGCAGAGGAATAAAAATAAATGAGCTATTGATTCCATTTCTAGGGGCCAAATAAGTTATCTCCAGGCAGCAGCCTGAGTAGAGAGCAATGTTTCCTGGGCTATTTCAGAGAGGAGCCTGGCAGGTGGGAGAAGCTGTAGCAGAAAAGGGTCACTTCTCCATTAGTGACAAGACCAAAACTTTGTAATGGGATGGCATGGCTTTGTGTAGCCAGACTCAGCAAAAACTCTGAAGGATTCTTTCCCCATGTTTCGGTTCTCACTTGACAAATTCAGCCCTGTCCAGCTGAAGCTGTGCAAGGGGTGAGATAACTTGCTGCGGAAGAACCACGTGCTATTTTGTGGTTAATTGATTTCTTGCTCAAAAGCTTTCAGTACTTGAAGACAAGTACCACGTTTGTCCCACGTTTGACACGGCACCGTTCAGCTGAAGACTCATGTCCCTCTAATTATAGGCACTTCAAACTCAGTAACGTTTCGCTTACATCCGTCACTGATCATTCACTGCTCCCATTCATCATACTCTTGGGTTGCTCCAGTTCACTCAACAGCAATTCTGGCTGGCTTTCATCATTCCCATGGAAAACATATACCCAAAATTAAATCTCTCAGGAGAAGGAATCAACCTCATTTGGCGGTTTAGAAAAGCACTGAGGAAAAGAAAACAAAACCAACAACCCACATATATATTTATGGGAGCAAGAGTAGTGAGTATGGAAATCTCCGATGACAATAGAGCTCATTTTGGTGACGGTGAAAGGTTAACTTGATGGGTTCAGGCATTTTATCTTTCTGATGCCAGACAATACATTCTAGATTGATGGATCTAAAGATTGTTAAGAGCTTCCTGGTCAGCTTGAAAAGAAGCAGCAAAAAAGGATGAGGAAAAGGCAATGCAGTTGTCTACAGAAGGTCATAAAAAGCCACCGATGCGGAGCCGTCTAGGAAACATTCCTCTGCTCTAGTGACAGGACTATGAGATAGTTGAACATCATCTTTAGAAACAGTAAAGGGCATCCCATTGCTTTAAGGCAAGGAAAGCAGGTGCCCAAGACAGAGAAAATGTTGCCTCCCTCCTTTCTTACCCTTACAGGGTTTGTGCATTCTGAGCTCTGGCCAAGTCTCCCTGCTGTCCATCCAGTGCCACCGCCTCTGATGACTTGTCTGAAGCCCTGCAGAAAGTCTGGGTGAGGGCTGGGAATGAAGCAAGTTCTTCAGTCTCCTTGCCCCATGCCGTAACCATGGGACCACCTTCCTACATAAGAGCCTGGCAATACTTCAGGATCAGGTGAAAGGCCATTCTAGAGCTTTCCATGTATTAGAGCCAAAATAGCTTTGCAGTACTGGAGGACAGGCAGTGAGCAGAATGGTTTGAGGGCAAAGCAGCTGAAAATGGACAGAGTTGGACTTCTCTGGACTTCTCAGCAGTGCTGGATTAAGGGTTGGACTCGATCTTAAAGATCTCTTCCAACCAAACCGATTCTGTGATTCTATGACTTCCAGTGGTCCTGCCATTGACTTCAAGGATTGTGCATCATTGTTCCTTCTAACACAACCACGCTAACGCAGTCAGTAACCCACCGTGCACGCCTTGGTCCTCCTCGCTCACAGGCGGAGTGGCTGAGAGTGCTGAGAAGGGGAAATGGCTTTGTACAACATGATAAAAAAGATTCTTCCAAGAACAAGTAGATACTAAGAGAAAGCAGTTTTGGAGCTACAGAGCCTTATAAGGCCCTTTCCAAGGAGTCAAACCCATGTAGAACTAGCAGTGCTATGAGAGATTAGTACCAGGAGTTAGGAGAAGCAAGCGACTGCAGCGTCTTAAAAGAAACAATCTGTCTTTATTGCCTTTTAAACAAATTAGGGATCAGACCACCAGCATTTCTACATCCTGCTTTTGCTCATGGTGTTCATGGATTACAGAAATGTTGACATTTCAGTTCAACTTGATAAGAAAATTTGAAAGAAAAAAAAGGATGTGGTGTTTTTCAGATGCGTTATGTTTTATACGTGGGGTTGTAGCTGTGATGGTCTAAGGGTATAACCAAGGCCAGGTGTGCAGGAAGAGGCTTTGTTTTTTGTTAGACTAACTTTTTATAAAATAGTTGAAAGAAACAGACGAGATTTAGAGCCTACAATCATTCCTTCTTCCCTCTACCCCAGTAACTCCCAGGTCAATTGAAGTCCAATTCAGCATTTCACAGACCCACCGCTCCACACCTCTCTGGCCCTGCTGCCCACAGCAGATGAGAGTCTCCAGGAAATTGGTAGTTCAAGTCCCTGCTGAATAAGCCATGAAGCATCTCAGCAGTTATTTTTATCATTGAGATGATTCAGTCCTAGGTCAGAATCTCCCTGGTAAGCCCTCAGCACAACAAATTTCAGTTTAGAAGCCACATTTTCAATTCCACTCTTGACCCTGGGAAAATGCTGTGCAGCGTCAGTGCTGATGGGCACCTACCTGCAGAGAAAGGGAGGGCACCTCTCCAAGCCACCGATGTTCCTGCATCAGCTGCAGAAACCCAGCATACAGGGCTACCTTAAATCCAGCTTCTAAGAGAGAAAAAAAGAAATGGACAAACAGTCAATGTAGCATCATGGACTGGTTTGAGTTGAGAGGGACCTTTAAAGGTCATCTAGTCAAGTGCCCTTCAGTGAGCAGGGACATCTGCAACTGGAGGAGGTTGCAAAGGTAAGCGGGTGTCCGGGGAGGCAAGGGATGTATGTCCAGCCCCAGGGCGCCCGTGTGTACATCCATTCTCCATTAGGTGGGGCTGGGAGGGCAAGGCGCCAACCCCAGAGTCGTTCTGCCCTATAACGAGCAGATTATGCGAATATCAAAAAATGTAAACCGTGGTAAATGGGAACAGATCTCAGGGTAGTCCACAGAAACTTTGATGCATGAATTATCTTCAACGGAAGTCTGAGCTGTTTTTGTTGTTGGCAAATATGTTTCTGTTCATATGGATGGTTTAATAAAAATTGATGATATAAATAAAAAAGTATGACTTCAGTAGATTGTCGTTATTTTCCGATTCAGACTCCCTTAAGTCTTTGTGACACATTAAAATTTTGCATTCTGCCCAAAAAGCACTGCAATGTTCAGTTCCACCTGGGAAAAAAAAAAAAGTAGCTCGGGTCTGAGATGTTTAAAATATCTGAGCTTTATTCTATTTCCTTATCTTTTAAAGAGACAGAAAGCAAAAGAGCTCCAATGCCCTAAGTTAGAAATCCCCCAAACCAAGCCACAAGAAATGTGCCCATCCACGTCTCAGGGAATTTATGTGCTGTCCCAAGAGCCTGTGCTGGGTGCAGATGTGGGTGTCTGTGGTGGTGGCTCCAGCGGCGCAGGCAGGATCACCTGCCGTAGCACCGGAGCCACGGAAATGGCCTTTTACACACTTACGGCAGCTGGGATTGGGGCCTGTCCACACGGGAGGAAGCGTTTGCTTCTGAGGATGTCCCCAGGCAGCAAACCTTTGTGCAGAGCACGAGTTGCAGCTTAGACCCTGGAGTCCTCGGCTCTTCTCGGCCCAAGCCCACAGTCATTACTTCCCTTGGCTAAATCTGCTGCGTGACAGGGAAACCCTATAAAAGAAAGTCTGTCTGTAGAACTCCAGCTGGATGGCAGGATTTTATACGTATGCCTTACTCTAGCCTCCAGGGGAAAGAACATTCCTTCAGTTATGGATCGGTCCCAAGGCTGACGGGAGCCAGGTTTCTGCCTTCCATTACCCAATAGGAAATGGGAGAAAGGAGCTGAGCGCCATGCGGCGCTGGAGCCAAGATCCCAGCTGAGCCCTTCCCTGTAACTCTGCAGAAAGACTGATGGGAGGGGATGGGTATGGAAAACACCCTGGCACAGAGTCTTGCAAGTGCTTGACAAGAGCATAGTCCACTCAATGAGGACAGGGGACTAGACTGACCGCTGGCAATTAAATTGAGTACATCTACATCAACACTTTGAAGAAATTCCCAACCCCTCTCCTTTTTTCTTTTTTTTCCCCTTACACTCCTAATAGTGACAAAGCCACCTTTTTATTAAAATAAAGCTCTTAAAATGCCTGTTTCATGCCTTCCAGAGTGAGGGTTGAGGTTTGGGGGGGGGGGGGGGGGGTT
>VWZK01001384.1:147047-168613 GCA_013396935.1 Baryphthengus martii
CACCCCCCCACCCCCGCTCCGGATTCTGTTTTAGGCATTAAAGGCAGAAGCTTTCAGAAACATCAGCTCTTTTTCTGCTATTTTCTGGGAAAGATCTGATTTTTGAAAACATTCTCTATTTGCTGTTCCTATTGAATCTTCCTGCAAGGAGGAGTCGAGCTGAGCAGCTCTGCAAGGCTCTCAGACTCAAACTGAACAAAGTAGGAAGCACTTCCACACTCCTCTTATAAAAAAAATAACAATATAGCTGATAGAAAACAACAACCTGATTCAACAAAGTTCTTTGCCACACCTAAAATCTTCATAAGCTGTGACCATCATTTTGTTTCAGAGTTAGCAGAGCACACTGCTTTTCAGGCTTCCTTCATATCAGAGTTTTACTGGAGTTCCCAGTTCTGCATGTTACTAAATTGACAAGAGTGATGATAATAATAATAAAAATCTTTTAAAACTCCCTAGGTACATCTCCCTCAGAGGAAATTTTTTTTTAAAAAAACTGGTAAACATCTGAATGTAAGCTGGTGTGTTTTGGTTTTGTTTTGTTTTTAAGAGAGCCCGTTAAAAGAACAAAAACATATGTTGTGGCTGGCCTTTGTTATCCAGTTAATGAAAAAACTCATTGTTTGGACAGGCCATTGAGTAAAAAGTAGCTGAATTTTTCTGGGAGGAGATCAAGTACTTAATACAACACATGATTTGTATCAGCTTTGATTTGTAGGAAACATTCAGTGAATCCAAAATAGTTTCAGAGTAAATATATTAGAAAGCTTATGGAGACTGTCAGAAGAGGGATTTTTTTTTTCTGAATAACTAAAACTAATAAAAAAAAAAGGCTGAATAACTACTGCTGCTCCCAAACATCACATGAAATATTTCACTACATAAGCACCCAAAATTTTTTACTTTCAATGTATTCTTTATGGAAGAAAGTGTAATAAATTCTGGAAAGACCCAGAGACTGTGCGGCTCAGGGAGAAACCAAGCGTGGGGATTGCAGCTTTATTGTTAGTTTGCACAGAACTAGGTGACCTTTGAAGGTCCCTTCCCACCCAAACCGTTCTGTGACTATGAAATAACATCAGGTGGCCATTCTGAGGAGTGGATTTTTGTCCTAGCACATTAGAAAAGTCTCAGCATAAAATGTGCAGGAAGCGGTGATCAGTCAGTTCCTTACAAGTCCTGTAACAAACTGTGAGCAGGTAGTTTTGGAACAGAAGCAGCTTTGCTAAGTTATAAAAGCAGTATAAGCGATGACAGGTAATTAATGCACACACAGAACCTTCATTTTGGGATGGCAGAGTCTGGGGAGCCAGAGATGGCAGAAGACAATTTAAACGCCAAAACAGTAATTTATTTCTTTTTTTTTTTTTTTTTTTTTTTTTAATCACCGGTCACTCGAACAGGACTCNGAAATAATATCTTTTGGGGGATGTAATTGTTTATCCTCCAAAGCCACAGCATTGCTTGTAATTTACAAAACAAAGAAACTTCTTGCAGATCAACAGCAAATCGGTGAGCAATTGCTCCCAGATATTCATTAAATACAGCTCCTGAAAATGACATTTGTGTCACAAAACCAACAAATTGCTGAGTTTCAAAGCATGTTCTGTATCCACCTGCAGGAAGCCAAAGACATGCACAACTTATTCCCCTGTCAGAACCTGGGAGGGCTGGTGGAACCAGGGCAGGCACCCTGCTTCATAACTGGACAAGAAATGTTCCCAAACAGCAGTGTCCGTCAGAGAGTGGGGAATTCCCCAGGCAGAGTCGCTACCAGCCAGATTATCCGACCTGTGCTGTAAAGGGGAATTTGAATTGGCTTTCCAGGGTGTCTGAGTTTAGAGAGGAATTGGGAACTTACTCTTAATTGACACGTGGCGACACTGAAGTTCCAACTTAAAAAGACAAACCAACAAACCCAATCAAGCAGCCCAAGACGCAGCAAGGAAGCGAGCAGCACAGAGCACAGCAGCAGTGACTGCAAACAGAGGATGGATGGGTGCGTGTCAGCCTGGCTTGATATGCCACCAGCAGCCAGTGCTGATGTGTCACGGCTCTTTCCAAGGGACAGCATCGCCTGCTTGGCTAAAACTAGAATTGTTCTCAGATGAGGACGAATGAGACTGCTGCAGAATGCTTTCGAGAGACGCCAAACAGATCAACGTCATAAAAGGGGATTGATTAAGACAGACAGCGAGATTAAAGCCCAGAACAAAGCCCTGTATGTGTATATATATATATATATAAAGAAATGGAAGATTTAGCAAAACAAGTAACTGGAGAAATCAGCACTTACTGTCCAAATGAGTGTACACAAGCAAAGATAATCAATCTTGAGCAAAGTTTTATATCGAGATTAAATTTACCAATTGGAGAAATGCAGGACAGAGCCCACTGTCAAACTAGGACACCTTTTCATGTGACTCTTGTCTGGCTTTGCCATCAGCGTCACTCTAAAGACAAAGTGCAGATGAGCACAACACAAGCATTGCACAATTTTACAGTATGACACCAGGAGACACAAGGAAACAGTGAGCGTAATGAGATATGTACAGCTCGTGTGCTTGATGGCTTCGTGTGCACTGAGTACAGACAAAGATTTTGGTCAAGGGCACAAAAAAAGAATCAAACGTACATTTGGTGAAAAAAATGATCTGCTCTAATTTCTCTAAACGCCACTCCAAAATATATATCTAAGAACCACCTCAGCAGATCCCAACTCCAGCCTATGGGACAAGTCTACGCAGTTGAATCTCACAATACAGAGGGAACTCTGGGATGGGCAGGCACAGGAAGGAGCTATAAACTGCTCAACTGCATCGCTCATCAGCCATACTGCTCATTAGCAATAGCCCCTCCCAGGACACCAGCTTACTGGCATGCAAATTATCACTGGTTAACAAGAGGACATTTCCAAGCAAAACTTGATGCAATCTGACCATCCTCAGCAGCTATTCTTGCAGGGTTTTTGTGACAAAGCAGGAAGGATGAGGGTGTCCATTTGCAATCCCCTTCGGAAAAACAGCTCCGCTTCCTCACAGCGGATGGAAGGAGCGAGCTCTCACTGCCTTAAGGATAACATTCCCAGGCTGTGCTGCTTCACACACTGACCACCACAGCCCAAAGCATCCTGTGCTCATGGCCCACCACCTCAGGTTCATTCCAACCACCTATCAAAATACAGTGGTGTGGTGACATAAAACAGCTCTTGGAGTCCCCCACAGCAACACAAATGACAAAGCCGCTCTCTTCTACCCCTTGAAAGAGTGTGATGGCAGCAGGTGAAGCAGCTCTATGTCCTAGCTAACCTCTGAAGTTATGCCTAGATAGGGGGTGGTTGTTTGTGTGACTGCTCCCTCATTTACGTGGAAATTCAGGACTGACCAAAAGCAAACGACATTGTAAAACATGCTAACAGTTTAGCTTATCGCCAGTAGAGAAACTTGCCAATAGGATTGCAAAAGAATAACCTGCCATCATTTGTCTTTTGAGGATCTACACCCTTGCCACGGTCTGAAGCAGCCAAGACAACACTAAGGTGTGGATTGTCCATCAGTCCGAGAGGAAACCCCTTCAACATAACAGAGCAAAAGTCTCTGTCTCTGCAGGCACTTGGTAGATTCTTGCCCAGGTTCTTCACATGCTAAACTGGGATTATCACTTCCACACTTATACGTTAAGGGACCAAGTAAAGTCCCTCCACTATCTTATTTTTACTGGGACTGACCTCCAAACAGAACAGGAAATCTCTTTGTAAGCAAATTCCCAGAACCAGTCCCCTTGCTGTTTAGTCTGCATTGGATTAAGCAGTGACTTGCTTGCTTCTTTGATTGGCAACTATAGTACTATAAAAACAAATGTACAGAGCAAGTCTCACCAGAAAAGCCTCCCAATCTGCAGACCTTTTCAGCTTTATTTGGACTGAAACTTGATGATAGCTCCACCAGACAGGAAACACTCACCCCTCCTTTCTAACGTGGCTCTACCAGGAGGACACATTTTCTCACAGACTTGAGTGGCAGAGCAGGAAAGAGGGGGAGAGAGCAGGAGAACCAGAGACCTTCTATAATACATGTCTCAAATTCAAACTATTGTAAGAGGCAGAAGCTAACAGTACTATTTATTTGTCCTGAAGCTAATTCTTTGATTGCTAAAACCCATGGTTTATACCAGGCTTGAAATCAGGTGAGATCAGGAAGAAGCAAAGCATCCCACCCATGTTCAGCCCAGCATCCTGCAGAAGCTGGAAGGAGCGGACATGTGAGCAGCAAAACATTTTGCTCCTTTTCTCCCTGGATAGAACACACTGCTTGTTAATGACCCTGCAGCACCAGGAAGCCCCCCTGGGGGGTTAGTGAGGGGGGGGCTCAGCCTTTGCAGGTGCGGTAGGAATTCCCAGAGATGCAGAAGGGGCTCCACCACGGACAGGAAACCTTCTGGTAAGCACACGGGAGACAAAAAAGGAATGAAGTGCCTTACCCTACTATTCAGTAGCACAGCTATTAAGACATGTGATATTTATTTGAGTGGACCACAGGAAAGTCATAAAAATGAACTATTTCTCTGGAGGCTAAATCAGAGACCTCAGGCAGCCGGTCTGGTGTTAAACAAAGGAGCCACCAGCAGGTGAGGGATGCGAGTCCTGCCTTCCTGCCACATGCATCCTGTATGTTTGGCACTACTGTCTAACTGAAACCTCACCAGCCATGCCAGCCAGTTGTCCCAATTGCTTTGCTTGTCTGAACATCACCTTCATACTGAGCTACCTGCTGGAAAGAGTTGGATTCACCTCCTACTGCTACCAGTGCAACCATGGCTGAGGAATACACCCAAGAACTGGAAGCTACATAGGCAGGTGCATGTAAGTGCATAATCCATCCACATCTGGATGGCCACAGACAATATTTCTCCTGCTGTTTTGTCACTGAGATAAAATGCAGATCAGTAACAGACTTGAAATGGTGCAGCCACCTACCTGCGCACCCTGACGTGCCTCTGAATGGTCCAGGCGCTTTGAGGAAGGCGACTCTCAGCTCCACACCCGAGTCAGAGAGGCAGTGGCTCTTCACCTGGGCACACTAAATACTGGCACCTAGCTCTACCTGACCAGGCTAGGTAAGGTCCAGACTAAGGTCCCTAGCCTAAAAACCCAGCAGGAAGGACACAAATAAAACTTCTGTGGCTTTGTGAGCTGGCCACTTACTGCAGAGCAGAAGGGTGTTCAACCCAGGAAGCACCCCCAGGGCCAAGGGCTCTCCCTTCCAGCTCTTCTGTGCTCTGACCCTTCTGGTGGGTCTCCCACCTGCTACAAAAAGCAGGAAGAGGGAAATACCTCCATCTCCCTCCGATGGTTGATATTACTCTGGAGCAGAGTTGCCTCACCTGCTTTCACACTGCTCACCTGAAGGCAGTTAAAAAGGTACTAGAAAAGTTATCCTGCTGGCAGAAAAGCCCTTCTCAGGTTGGCCTCCTTGGGTGCAGGGTACCTGTGTTAAGCCCTTCTGGTGAACATCAGCCTCTGTACAAGGTGGCCACAGGCTGATTTTGCAAATCGCCCACCAAACTATTTCTGTGAAAAAAAGAAAGGGAAAAAGTTAGATCTTTTTAGCTAATTTGCTGGGATGTCCCCTTCCCTGGCAGAGGGAGGACTTGAAGTCGTGTCCTGCCATCACAGACAAGTTAGACTGAGCCGAAACCACTACTTTCAGCAGCTGCACTACTTTTTTTTTGTATCATTATTTTCAATCAGGGGACAATCGGGACTTCTCAAAGGCTATCTGCCAGAGCTCTCATTCACGGATGCCATCAGGGGTTAAACGTGAGCTGGGTGTCTGCTTACTGAGCTCAGGAATGGAGGAGGGAAAAAGAGAAGAAAAACCAGAGGCAGTCCCAGGCATGCCCAGGAGCAGACCTTTGGGCACCTCAGGAATTTCACTGGCAGGAACATAGGCACTTGCAGACTTTAGACGCCGCCAGGGTTAGGCAGTAGCTGAACAGGGGTTTTGAGGATCTAAATATTGGCCACAAATGCCTACAAGGCAGTTAGGCAGAGCTTACATGCCTAAACCTTTTTCGTGGCTCTAGCCCTAAACTAATATTATGGAAAATACCAGCAATTATTAGGGACTTCTTATCAGATTGGATACATATTCCCTTTGCATAACTTTTCCATGGCCTCATTCATGTGGTGCTTAGAGAGGATGAATACCTGTTCTGCATCAGTAATTATGCCAAGGACTCATGTGCGGGAGGGAGAAAGGGAGGGAGGTTGGTTCTGGTGGCTGAGGAAGGCCAGCTCTGTTTGTCTCCCCAGCTCCATGGCTGGAACTAGAAATTGCTCCTACCACTAAGTCTCCCTCGCCGCTCCGTCAGCCTGATTGCAAACAGATCCCGGGATAGGCCATCGGGCGAAGGTGATTGATGCCAAGATGCTGCACCAAAAAGGAAATATTCTTGTGAGCGTTATCACGACCGTAAGCACAAGCAAAGCCTGGTCACGTGACGAAATGTAAACAGAGCATTTCTTAGAAAAGCCATTTATTTGCCTCCATGATTTATTATTCAGTGACATGTAGGCTATTTTTCCTTTGTTATTGGCACTCATGTTCATAATAACAAGGTACTTGACTTGAAGGTATTTGGCCAACCTTCCCAAAGTGCTATGTAAGCAGCAATCAGAGCGAGCTAGCTTCATGAGTCAACAAATTGCTCTCCCATGCTGATCAAACAGTCTTGGCATCTCTATAAAAAAAACTACAAAAACAGATTTTGGATAAGCCTACCCAGTCCTCTCTCTAAAATTATTTATTGTATTTGCATTTGGCAGAGTCCAGGCTTAAAATAGCCAAAGGTGCCGGTTCTATTATTAACAATATTTTACATGTGATTTTCATTTAGGTTTCGAAGGCTAAATGAGATAGCCAGCCAGCCTCCAAAGGTTGTGTGGCCAGGAATTGGGGCTGATTCTCTCAGCCTAGGGACAAATGCCTCTCTGGTTTTACACCACAGCCTGCAGCAGAAAGCAGCCTGATAGCCGGGTGAAGGTGGGTAGAGCTGAGGTTCCTGGTGGAAAGCTCTCACTCCAACCCACACCAGGTCTTACTACACAAGCCTCAGGCTTTGCCAGCAGGAGGAACTCCAATCTGAGTGGGATTTGTGCTCAGTTTCTGTCACCCATGCTCATCGTGTATGCTCACAAATCCAGGCCCTCAATCTGAAACACAGATTCCCATGTTTAGTCTTGCTACTTCACCGTGTAAATGAACACCGTAAAATGAAATCTCAGTGGCTGTTTGTCACCTCTTCGCTGCCGTGAGTGGCGCAGCGCTGCGGGAACGTCTGCATTTATTTCCATCATGGCTGCTGAGTTGGAAATATTTTGGAAGCTTGGATTAAACTGATACAACTCCCCCCTCCCCTCTTATTTTTACATGAAATGAATAAAAAGAAAAAAACTTCATTTTGCATTGAAAAGCTCCTTCTGACCCCCAAAATGAAACACTTCATTTCTGGGCACGTGTAGTAAAAGCAAAGGAAATGAGAAGGCGAGATTCCACAAAGCAAGCCGCAGTGCTCTCCCCTTTTCTGGGTCAGTAGCCAGGATCCAAGAGATACCTCCTCTGGCTCCCTGAGGTGGTTGAGGCCACTGTCTTCCCTCCCTGGGGACACCACTCACCATCCTCTGACTGTGAGGTGAGGTGCCAGAGCCTGAACCAGCTGCCTCCAGAGTGGCCGCTTACCCAGTCATGGGCAGGATGCTCCCCGAGGCTACGGCGCTGGGGGTGGAAACGCTGCTGAGAACCCTCCTTTCAGTCCTGTTTGGGTTTCTCTCTGTAATTCAGTGTCCCCTGAACCCGGGGGCTGCCTGTTCTCAGGGTGGGAGTCCTTCCCGCCGGGCTAGGCAGTTGTGCTGCTTTTTAACCCAAGGGTTACCCTCAGCCTTTGGTTTCTACCAAAGTGCTGTTAAAATAGTTTCGCTTATTGCAGGACCACAAACATCTGTTAATTACAGGTCCAGGACACATGTGTTTATTTATTTATTTATTTTAATAGCTAGGTCTAATGGACCTTCGCTTAAGTACTTTTGAATATTTTGCCCCATATAAAGTCTGCTGGGTTGAAAAGCTCTAACAATTGCCATCATGGGAGGCTTGGACTCCGAGACAGTTTGCAGAGCTCATTAAGCCCAGGAGTTTGCCAAGTCCACTCTTTTCGGCTCGGCTGAGTGGAAGCAGTGCTGAGGTCCCTTCACGCAACGAAGCAGCTGCAAGCAATGGGAGCTGGCTGACGTGGGCAGTGAGAGCTCCGCTCTCCCAAGGAGACTTGCCTGGTTTGGTGCCAGAAGATAGTGGCTCACACTGGAAACAAAGGGAGTGGTGAGAAGAACCCCAAAAAATCGGCAGGACGATGGGACTTTATCTATTGGTGAAGCAGAGTCAGGATTCCCAAGCTAGAAAAGTTTCCTGATTGTCTTGTGTCCCAGGAGACATGACTCCTGTACAGTTAGTTACAGTGATAAAGCAAGACTGGCAAGCTCTTCCAAGCCCAGCTAGTGATGGGTTGGCACACCAGAAGGTCTGCAATATGCCATCAAGAAGTCTTGTCTCTTGTGTAGGAGAAAAGCAGAGTTTTGAGAAGGCAAGATAAGCAGATCTGACTCTACAAAGAGTGGTGAGATACTCTAGGCATTCATCAGACCCCAAAGCCAGACTACACATTTGCATACCAAATACAGAGGTAGGAAAAGGCCACATGTTGGCCAACAGGGTTTCTGTGCCCATATCAGCTGTTGGTGTGAAGGACACGCTATAGGCTCCCGGCCACCTCCGGTCGAGTGGGGCGGGGCCATCCTCTATCAGCACGGCAATGCGCACAGGACAAGAGCAGTTTAGAAGCTTCCAGTCTAAAAAAGTGAGACTCAGATGATAATAGTGGCACTGGGGAACTCAAAATGTTGGGGAACTCAAAATGTCAGGGAACTCAAAAAGCAGAAGGCAACATGTAGATTCACAGAATTGCTGATTGAGACAGTTGAATTCAGCACTACTTTAGGTTCTTTTTACCTGTGAGGGAAAGGAAAATTCATCATGCTTATCCCATTTCCCAGGCCAGTGCTGGCCACAAAGTCCGTCCTTCCCCTCAGTTGTGTTATCCTCAACGCAGGATATTTTCAAACGGGAGCATTTTGAAAGGATCAGTTTGGGATGGAAGGGACCTTAAAGATCATCCAGCTTCATCTCCCCTACCATGGGCAGGGACACCTCCCACCAGACCATGTTGCTCAAAGCCCATCCAACCTGGTCTTGAGGACATCCAGTGATGGAGGGAGCATCCACAGCTTCCCCCAGGATGTGTTTGGCCAAACCCACTCTATTAGACTCAGGCTTCTCCCTACCTTTGTGTTCCACCAACCATCCTTGCAAGCACTGCTGACGTATAAAAACCGGAAGCTGCCCAAAGGCGATTCCCAAGCCGCGTGATGTAAGTGGATACCTCACTGTGGCGCAGCCACTAACAAGTCTTAGAGGAAGAAAAAGAAAATAAACCCAGATTTGCTCTGGAGCACAAAAGTATGATAAAAATCCCTGAGTGAACACATTTGAGACATTGTTTTACATTTAATTTACAGCTTCTAAGCGTTTATCTCCTCAGGTGGGATTTTACGTATTGACTATAGGTAGAACACACCCCATTTTATAATTCCCTTATCTTACTTAAATAGGAGGCAGATAGGGACTGCTCTACCTGCTCACACCTTGCTAACAGAAAACGGTGATGGATTGAAAATTCCCTTATCGCTGCCTGTTCCCACACAGGTGTTCTCAGTGATAAACTGCTGAATGATATAAACAGTGACTGCAGGTTAAAAGTAACGGCGGGTCAATAGGAAAAGATAAAAACCCACAAATTAAACCACATTTCCTGAGTAGGATTTGGAACTGAAAACACTCAAATACTGGAGCATATGTGTGAATTTTGCCACTGTGAAGCACAGAGTCTCTGAGACTTCTCTTTAGCAACGCTGTCACCTCTTAACCCACAGGCATCTTCTCTTGCCTTTTGAGATCTTGATGGGCAGCTCACAGATCTGATAAAGAGCTGCTTGATAATCCCTCTGGTTTAGCCAATGAGATGAAAATTGAAAAGAAAAAAGAAAAGGACATTTAAAAAAAAATATCAGACCTATCATTTTCTTCTCTTATTTCTGCCTCACATGCTTTCTGTAATCATTTTATTTCCCCCGATCTGCATCCATGTGGGAAATGTCATGGCAGACCTTTCCATAATCACCTGTCTCCTGCACCCAGGTGTGCCCCCAACTTCTGAAAATTAGATCTCGACACCCAGTGAATAGGCTGGTTTTACCAGTGAGAAGATAGCTAAGAAGAGATTCTTTGCCTTCCTTTTATCAAAGCCACTGCTTTTTGCTAACAGTTTAAAAAGGTAATCTTGGATATTTTCTGTAAAACACACCAGCATTGTCTGAATAGGTTTCTTTTGGCATCTACAAGAGTAACCAAGTTAAAGACAAAGGTTTCCAAACCCACAATGTGTGATTTTTTAAAAAAAAAGGCAGGTTTCGCGGGCTTAGCAAATACTGCTTGGTCTGGCCCTCTCAGGTAGAGTTCTATACTCAGGATGGATGAGAGTAGGAGTTTGGATCGACAGCACCACTGGCGCGGCAGCTATTCCGAGGACAACTGTACCAAGTACCAAATACCCCTGTGATTATCCCTGAGCAGCCTCGATAAGCACCAGAGAAGCTTAATACTTCTCAAGAAACCTCCTCAGAGGACCAGGGCCCCAGAGGTACCGTCTGTTATACATGAACCAAACTGGAAAGGAGCTCCTGAAGCGTCTTTGCATCCTGGAGGCCTATGGCACCGTTTTTCTCTGGAGCAGCCAGTAGCAATCACACAGGTATCCTTAGTTCTGGCTGCAGCCCTTGCATACGACAAGCGTTGGCTGTCGATCGTGCTCCAGCACTCCCAGCGCAGTCTCGTGTCAGTGGCTCTTCCTTACTGTGCTCAGTCAGGGTCCAGTTGGATGCCACCATCTGTCAGAGTCCACAAGGAGGCACGGGATCTGAGAGTGGATTCTCATGAGAAAGGCCGCCATGTGAACAGGAAGCGTCCCACCAGGAATCCCTTCTTGGGACGGGCTCCTGTGGAAAAGAACAAACCCTCATTGTCACTGTTGCAGCTCTAACTTTATATTCCTGCGCTCATCCTTTGATTCGTTCTCTCTCCCCCCACTCTATTCCCATCCAACGGGTGGGAAACAGGATATTTTGTGAAATTCTTTCCTTCCTGTGTGGGTCTACATGACATCTTTAATTAGCAAGTCTCTGCAATGGAAGTGAAGAAATAAAAAGCACGACTGTCCTGCTGGGGGGACGATAATAAAGCTGCTCTTTGAACAGGTATTTAAAGCATCACTTTCTGTCCTTTGTGAAGATCATTGATGTTAGTATTTAAAAATATCGCACGCACACCCCAAAAAGATTAAAGCAGAATGAGTGGTGGGGAAGAGCTTTACCAACATCGTCCCTTTCCGTGTCCCACCAGAGAAGGTGGGATGTGAAAGAGCGACGGGAGGGAGAGCTGCGCCTGCCTCCCAGGCATCACTCCATCCTGCCGGCACCCGGGAGGACACTGGTAACGTTGATAACCTGGGGGCTGACCAGAGCCGGGTGGCCTCTTATGGACAACCTCTGGGGCTGCAAGGACCTTCCTGCGGGTGGGATGTCACACCGCGGAAGGAGATGGAAGCAGAGACGGGACTGGCAAATGCAGATCTCCTGGACCTGACCCCTGCCGGCCTTGCTCTGTAGGATGGTGGGTGAAAATGGTTTTAGGAATCACCTGGCAGGACTCTCCTTAAACACCAGCAGTCCGAGGGGCAGCCCCCAGCTTCTGGAACTCCTGTAGCTTTAGCCTATTCCTCTCCTCCAGACCCACCAAGCTGAAATTTCTTTTTTTCTGGAACATCTGGACAGCCCCAGGGGACAAGAGGATAATCCCGATTTCTTTTCTTTTTCTTTTTCTTTTCACTTTTCTTTCTTCTTTTATTTTTTTTCTGGTTTTTTTCTTTTATTTTCCTTTTCTTTTTTTTTCTTTTCTTTCTTCTCTTTTTTTCTTTTCCTTTTCTCTTTTCTTTTTTCTTTTCTTTTCTCTTTTTTCTTTTCTTTTCTTTTTTCTTTTCTTTTTTTCTTTTGCTTTTTTCCTTTTTTTTTTATTTTCTCTTTTTCTTCTACTTTTCTCTTTTTTATCTTTCTTTTCTTTTTTTTTCATCAGTTTGATCCTCTGATGTTTTACCTGGCACCTGGAAAAGCTCATTTACACCCCTACAGAGCAGCACACACACATTCTGTGCAAACAAACAGCTCCCACACAAGAAGCCAGCTGGGGAAGCCCATGCTTGGCGTGCCAGCCGGGCGTTCTTCTGTGCATGGACTGAGGGGGCTGTGGAACCAAGGGCAGGGTTGTCCTACTGGAAGAGTGTCTGTCAGACCCAAAACGCGCCCAAAAGTCAGCGTGGTGTCAGGAGAGTGTCACAGAAAGAAATATGAGGACATTTTTTTCAGGCTGACCTTCTCGCATCGTCACAGCAGCGGTTTGTCTGTAGCTGCCCCAGCATAACAGGCACCTGGAGGCGCCGCCTCCTGGTTTTCACAGCGATCTAATGGCAAAATCAGAATGTGCTCGGTCACACTCCTACCGGCAACTGCGCGTCCCAGGTGAAGTTTGCACACCCTGATAAACGGGCTTGGAGCAGAAAAATAAGAGCTGCTGCTGCTGCTGGTGGTAATGCCTGAACCTACAGCTCCGAGCAGAGATCCCCTGGGTACGACTATCGCCCGTGGCACTTGCTGTCTTTATCACATCTTGCATGGTGTTATCAGTCCAACTACAGGTGTTAAGCAGGTAAAAGTTGTAGCTCGAGGCAAAAGATAAGAACTTTTCTCTTGGATCTTAAGCATTGTTCCCGACTTGAGCTTTCCTTAGAGAAAGTGTCAGGATATCAAAGGGAAAAAAGATTATTTATTTTTTTTAAGCCTTAGGGCAGGAGAGGAAGGGGATTTTCTAGACAGTTTTAGGAGGAGCATTATAAACCTCTCAGATTGACTTCCAATAATAACCTCCTCTCTAATCATAAACAAATGTTGCTTATATTTACAAAAGAATCTGCCTCTTTTTTTAAAAACAAGAATTCACTATTAACAGCTGCAATTTGTGAACTTGTGAGATGCACGTGGAAAGAGAGAGAGGCCTATTTGAGCCATGGGAGCCAGATGCCATGCGCACCCGAAATGAATGGGTGGCAACACTACACTGAGATTTGTTCACTCCTGGAAAAGTGGGCTCTGCAGAAAGGGCTGAGGCACCTCCACAGAGCCACAGAAAGAAGCTCTGAGAGCTGGGCCCACGGTCTCTTTTAAACTGCAGAGTCCTCTCCTCAAGAGCAAAGCTGGGGAAAGATGCCTCATCTGGTAGCAGCAGATCAGCCCCGATCTGAGCAGCCCAATCTCAGTTATCAAGATTGGAGTAATTGAGGTGGTCTTACCCAACACTTGCCTGAAATGATCCGCCAGTCTGATTCAGATAAGATTTCAAACAGTCTCTGGGCTTTTGATCTCAAATTAGTTTCAGGATTAACTCAAGCTTGGTTCAGACATGATAAAAGAATCTCTCCAGTATATCCTGCACCATAACCATGCTCAAGCTCTCCTCCCGGTTCCACCGGCTTAACTAAACCCCACCTCAGCCTGGTACATCTCTGTTACAACGCTGTGCTAGGAATGGTCTGAACAGCCAGATGCTGCTGAGGGGAGCAGCAGGACAAGGTCTTTCAGAAGCTCCTGTGGCCAGAAAGTGGAGGCAGGAAGGACAGAGACCTCTCTGCCTCTTTCTTCTAGGGGCTGTGTGTTGGTGGATGCTTTCTTGTCTCTCCGGTATACAAAGAGCAGCAAGATCAAGAGCCAACACATCCTTTCAGCACAAGTGACACTAAATTAATTTATACAGGACAGCAGTCAAAAAGCATTTCCACGAGTAAAAGCTCAAAGTAAGCCGGAGCCGCTAAGGAGCTTTCCTCCTGCCTTCTGGTCACAGGACAGAACAGCTTCTCACGGTTTGCAGCACACTACACAGGACAAACCATTTCATGTAACATAAAAAACCTTGGTTTGTTATGAGTGTCCACTTTTAGCAGCTCTGCTGCTCCGCGCAGTCCTTTCCTGGCTACGGCGCAGGCCATTCAGGGCAACTCTAGAGACAGTTTTCAACAGTGACTTGGGAGCTGAACAGCCCCGTGTGGGGAGCACCGAGCACCCCGCTTTCCTAAGCAGCCTGCCAGCTGAGCAGACAGACAGATGCCTGTCAGGACAGCTCAAGTCACTTCTGTAACTAACCTCATACAACAAACTCTCCCAGGCAGTTTATTTTCTACCTAAGGTAAAAACAGACCTTCGAGAAGTGGTTTATCATTTACCCTTCGCCACTGTTGAAAGAGGCAATGCATAAGCACTCCAAAAAACCTGGTCCTAAGGAGCAAAATTACTTGAGAAGGTGAGTTTGAGGTTCTCAATTCCCTTAGAAATGTTCCACTTTTTTTTTTTTTAACTCAGATCTACAGAAATGTTTATATATTACCTACAACCACGAAGCCTGATTTTGATTAGGCTGTGGGTACCACTGGGAGGTTATTATTCTAAGATAGCATCATGGAAAAGCTCCACTTATAACTTAATTAATTTAAACACTATCATTACTTTTGAATGGAAGCGTTTTATCCGAGCACAGGATCACCCCTGACTGACTACAGTTGTACTGCAGAATTCCGACCGCTCCAGGGTTCAGCTGAGGTCTGCCGCCAGAGTTATCATGTTCACACTTAGGTCACACTGCTGCCTACAGGTCCCTGTTTAAAA
Organism: Baryphthengus martii; assembly: GCA_013396935.1. Classification (NCBI taxonomy): domain Eukaryota; kingdom Metazoa; phylum Chordata; class Aves; order Coraciiformes; family Momotidae; genus Baryphthengus; species Baryphthengus martii. Next base: position 161,980 of record VWZK01001384.1, read on the forward strand.
TGAGGGCGTTTTGATAACTTATGGTTAAACAAAACAGGAGTTTTGGTTAAACAGAAGTGGAGAAAACAATCAAGATAAGGAAGGGAAAGTAAGGGAGGAGCTGAACCCATTTTAACTTTCCAGGGTTCTGTCTGCGTACGCAATCCAACGCTTCTCTTCCACCGCCCTGAAGCCATCACAGAGGGGTTGGTTTCACAGCAGAACTGCAACTTAAAAGAAATCAAGAGGTGCTGGGGGTGCCTGTGTTAGGGGTGCTGGGGAGTCAATGGCCCATGGTCATCTTGGGGACATCCGCTGTGAGCTCCTCTCCGCTTTCTGCCCACCAGCTGTGGAGCGTGTCTGGTAGGTGGCTTAAACTAGAGAAAACCCACGGGACTGCCAGACTCAGTTTCACAGCCACCACTGTCAGAACATTCACACAGACCATCCCCAAGGATGCTCCTTCCAAAGGTCTACAAAAGGAATGTCCCAAAGGTCTGCATCCCATTTTCCTATGGCGCTTCTGTCACCCAGGTTCCATTTTCAGGAATGTTTCTGGGGATGAGGAGCGTTTTCACCTCCCACAGCCTGAATGATGCTGATGCTTCATTCTCCAAGGGACACCTCCTCAAGCAGTATTTAGACATTTGATTCCTGATATTACAGGCAGGTTACGAGCTCCTGGGGAATTCACCCCTTATGGCCTTCTGAGAATGGCAAAGCAAGGTCCTCTAAGGAAGAAAAATTTGAGAGAAGTGCCTACTGCTTTTCATTGGACTTTTCAAAGAACATTATATTTGCTGTTAATATTTTGAGTAGCAGAAGAGACACTTTTTAAAACTATTCACAATTTCAAAGAATGCCTTAATTTAAAAAAAAAAAAAAATAAATTAAAAAATACTTTTCTCCATATCAAGTCTAGGGCTTCTGGGGAATCTAAAGAAAAAAAACATTTCTAAGAAGATACTTCAGATTTTACTCTAAATTCAAGGTGTGTTGGGAGATGGCTTGAGAGTTCAATGGGTAGAAAGACAACCACTAAAGTTCAGCATGTGCTGCAAGAACCGAAGTTGGATTAGGGCAGTTGGTCAGGTCTTTGGCTCATCTATCCAACCACAGCCTCAAAGATTAAAAATGCAACTCCATCTGTTAACACCAAGTCATTAAAATTCAGGTTGTACAACCAACTTTGCACTCATTTAACAAACCAGGAGTTCAAAACGAAAAAGGTTTGACTCCACATCAGAGACATTTCTAGAAACCTCAGACTTAACCCATCTTCCCTCTATAGATTTCAAACGGAACGGGCACGGAGGGTTAATTCGGCACAGACTAACCCTGTTCAACGGGTTCCAACTCAGGCACCTTGGTGCAGGAATTTGCAGTCAAACACTTACAAACTTTTTTGGTTGTTTTTTGGGAATGGTTTCATTGGGTTTTTTTTAAAAAAAAAACCTGGCCACAGTGGTCCCAGTGCCAAAACCAGCAAGAAGAGCTGCTTCCCAGCCCCATCTGCGTGCGTGGTCGGCTCTGACAGCCCAGAGCCTGCCTCTGTGGACAAGAAGTGTGTTGAAGCTCAAGTTACAGTGAGAGGTGACTTCTCTGGAAAAAAACCTAGGCTGTAGCCCTGCATCCTTTTCTGGAAATGTGGCATAGCCGTTTGTGGGAGAGAAGGTCTCAGGCAGAGCTGGCTGGGTGACAGTGGAATAAATCCGTTCCAAAACCGTGCAGGTTTTCTGATTTTTTTTTTTTTTTTGTACAGTCTTGAAATGAAAACAAAACCTTCTCAAATGGAAGAGTGTGGAATTCTGTTGAAACATTTATTTCTGAGTTAGAGAGATCAAGTTTTCAGTCAGGCTTTCAGATCAGACATCAGCAGAGACCTCATCCTGGGACACAGAGAACTCCCTGCTCATCGACACCAGCACCTCTGCAAAACATCTTGGCGTCCAAGCAGCCGCACATTTTAGTTAAAACACATTTCATCAACTGTGTCTGTCCAATTCCAGTCCCAAGGTGACGTCGTGTCACTGGCTTGTGGGAAGATCTGTGTTTTAAAGAAAACTCGTAAAAATAGAGGACTGGCAAAGAAGCTGAGAAACAGCCAGTCACTCAGAGGACATTTGTCAGCAACATTAAATATAAATTCAGACATGTTCTGTTTTATCATGTGCTGTCCCTTAGAGAGGTGAGGTGCTTAGAGTTATTTCTCTGTTCTGGAAGGAGACAGCAAGACAAACAGTTTATCTCCAGCTTGGGAAAAAGGCAGGTTAAGGTACTTCAAGAGGAAAGTGGTGCGAAACAGACTGTCGCCATTGAAACAGGGACTGTTCCTCAGCTGAGTGTAAACTCTTCTGCTGGCAGGAAGCAATCAATCAAAGGTCAGTGTTTGGATACAAGAGGGTCCAGTCATCTGGGAAACACAAACACCTGTACTTGTGATATATACACACTCACACTTATATTTAGTATACGGTGTCCATCCATACACTTCTATATGCTTACTTGTCCACGTAGGCACAAACCACATCTGGAGTTCCATTAAAATATTTCTCCTGCCTCCTCAAGAACCACAGTTGCAAGAATTGATTTCCCCAGGAGGAGCAGAACAGGACTAAGGTCGGTGGTCGATGGTCACCAGCCTTTCTGCAGAGCCATTTTCTGCTCCATTTGCACTGGAGATGAATATCAAGTTAGAACTTTTCCTCATAAGAATTTTTAGAGGAGAAAAAAAAATGTTTGGAAGGTTGAAGATTTTTCCCAGAGGAAGGTTCAGGGTATAAATGGGAGTTTGTTTATCTTTTTCAAGATTTTTGCAAGCTGGAAAATAGAAACTTATTAACCTTGCTCCTGACAGATACACAAGAGATGCTGTATTTTATTCTTTCTACTGAAGCTAAAATAATTTTTTTTAAAAATGAGAGAAAGCAGAGTATGTAAAAGCCAGTCCTCTTTTCAGTGAAAACATTATTGTTTTTCACTTTTAGGGTCTTACTGAGTGTTCATCAGGACAATGAACTGAAACAAGATGTACATTTTCCATCAACTCTGAAACAGTATTTTAAAAACACCTTCCTTTCCATGAAACTTCATAGTTTGCTTGTTTTTTTTGTTTGTTTTTTTTTCACAAAATGTTTTTAATGAAAGAAATTTCAGCCTGTTCTAGTTTACATTTTGGATTCTTTCAAAATTCACATCCAAAACTTCAAAGCAAGCCATCTCCACAACCATTACTTCGGCAGGATTTTGATCAAAGTCATGGAAATTCCTGGTTCCACCCCAGAATTATGAATGGGCCCAGGTTTCATTTGAAGCCCAGCTCTGAGCAGCTGACTTACCGATCTGGTTTGCAAGAATCCCGCTGTCTTCACCTGACCCGAGAGCATCCCCTTACAGCAGAGCTCTCCTCCAACAGGAATGCGTCCATGCAACACAGTCCCCAGCCCCTCTCGGGGTGGGGGCACCAGTGTTTCGCTGTCAACCTCCAGTTTACCAACCTTCTCCAAGTTCAGAGGGCTCCTACTTTCTGTGCCTTGAAGATCAAGGTTTTTTAGCAATTCACTAGCGAGCTGTTTGCCTAAGGAGACCCTCCCACTGCTCTTTCATCCTCTGAAGACAGGCCAAGTTTCAACTGCAGCCTGATGGTTGCCTGGGTTAACCTCAGCCATGTTTCATGAGGCTCAGAAACCCCCTTGCACCTTTCAAACAGCCTGTCTGATCACACTCCTCTGGCAGATAAGCAGAAAATTAGAATGAGCTTCTCTAGGTAAGTGCCAGCATCACGCTACTGTCATCTTCCAGGGGGGCTGCCTGGCAGGCGGGAGCATTGGGAGCTCAGCTGCAATGGGGACACAGAAAAGGCAGCTCTGTCCTTGCCTGGTGTCAGACCTTGCGAAGGTCTGTAAAAGCAGCCGCTCTTACTCTTCTCCATAGAATCATTTTGGTTAGGAGAGACCTTGCAGGTCATGGAGTCCAACTGTTCCCCCATCCCTGCCAGGGCACCACTGAGCCCTGTCCCTCAGCACCACATCTCCAGGGCTTGGAAACCCCTCCAGGGATCATGGGGATTCCAGCCCTGCCCTGGGCAGCCTGGACTAGGCCTAGACAACCCTTGCAGGTAAGAGTTAGGAGTTTTTCCTAAACTCCAAGCCCTTCCTCCTGCAGACACCTGGAGGAGGAGGTGGAGGTGTGCCTCTCATTCCCAACTTGAAATGCACCATAGTGCTTTCTCACCCACTTCGATTTGTTGATATCCATTCACGGTGCAAGAAATTGGACTGCAGCCCTTGAGGCAACAGTGTTAAAAGCTATGAACCGCCTCCATGCAGCCAAATCTGCCTGGAGTGAGCTGCAAGGGATCTGAGAGGGAGGGAGGCCAGGCAGGGGCAGCGAGTCGGAAGACGGAGAGCAAAAGCAACAAGAAAGAGCCGGAGCCTGGCAGTCCTTCACCCAATCCTGAGTCTTAATTTTCCTGTCACATAGCTTCCCCAGAACAGTTTTCTCCAGTTAAGGCAGCAGGTACACCTGCGCTCTGGCGTCATATGAACAGGAATAAAATCAGAATCCAAATTTAAATGCTTTAAAAGCTAAAGCGATAAAATCGCTACAAACACAATCCTATTTTTCTTCATTAATTTCGGGGTCATGCGTCTATGAAGCTTCCTCTTCTAGGACTCCCTTTGTGGTCTCCTACAGAGTCCTCCCCGCAGAGCACCCCAACGCTAACAACACAGCGTCCTCATCAACCGACAGCACCAATTTTTGTCACTCCTTGGACTGGGTAAAACAGGCACTTTGTCTCTTAATGCCCCGGGTTTTTCTCCATCTCTCTCGGAACACATATTGCACCTCCCAAGGAATGGAACTGAGTGTCAGGAAGGAGACGACTTAACAGGAGATTTTACAATTAACTTCAGCATTCCCTGGATAACAAATGTTAACAAATGATAGTGCTCCTTACCCATCTTATTTCACAGACTTCCTCAATCTGTTCCAGTGGAGATTTTGCCCCAGAGCAACTGTAAGATTCAAACCTCAGTTTTCTGCAACACCAGAAGAACAGAAAAAAAAGATGTCATTCAGGTTACAGCCGGTTTGTACACCTGGCAGATTTCCCAGCTAAGTTCTCTCTCATCCAATAATGTGATGCTTTTTGTGCTGGAGCAAGTTCTACTACCACTTCTACTCAAGAAACATTCCCCAGTGTCCCAGAAAGAGTAGGTTTTTCAAATACTAATTCACAGCATTTGTTTTAAGGGCATGTTTATAGAGGTTGGAAGGAAGTTCAGATAAAGTTGCTGCATTGTGGCAATATATGGAATGAATTGTTTTAATAGGGAAGAAGTTGAAGATAATCTCTCAGCTCTGTTTCCTTTACTGGCAAGACCTCTTTGGTCACTTCTGTGAGAGCAATACTGCCACTACTTTCATTTATTTTTCTTTGATTGAAATTTTTTAACCCTGAAAGTAAAGTTAAAAATGAAGAAGCCATGTGCCAGCTCCAGATACACCAGGGAGCTGCATGAAAGAGAGAATCTAACTGTAGGTAACTGGAAAAATCGTAAAGCTAATGGAAGCAAGACAGGCTCTGACAAGCAGAGGGGAACTCCTCAGAGGTGTCCCATTTTCAGGCAGAAAACTAGATGTGAAAAAACAATACGGCACAAATGCGACAGCACCTTCTAAAACCAGCACATCGAGCTGAGGGGTTTGGTGGTGGAACCTAAGTGGGGATCTGAGCTCCAGGGGCTGCTCCCAAGCAGCCCTGCTGTGGCCCTGTGCTGTCACGCAGATGAGAAAAGATTTCCCATTCCTGGCTGTTGGCCAAAGTTGTCCTTCTCTGGTTTCTTTTTTTTCCAGCAGAGAGGGCTAGACAGTTAGACATACAGTTACTCCTGAATTGTTTTCAAATACTTGAAGTTGAAAATATGAGGGGGACTGTCCAGACAACCTCAAATCTCTGCTGCTCCTTTATCTAACAGAGCAGACACCAGGAGCTTTTTCCAGCAGTGTTGGGCAAGTTTGTGTAGATCTTTTTGCCGGATGCAGACGGACTTTCCCTGCCCACAGGCACTTCTGCAAAACTACAGCTTCTACAACTCATTCAAACGACCTGAGGGGGAGGGGGTTGGAGTGCCTCAATAATTTGCTTTTAGATATTTTATTTCAATAATAAAAGAGAAAATATCCAAGGCACTGGAAGAGTGGTTGCCCTTCTTGCATTCCTGAGCGGGCATTGCTGCCTTTGCAGGGACACCTGCCTGCAGGAAACTCTGTAAACGCTTTTTAACAGGTCCCCAGGTAGCGGCAAGAAGGCAGCAGCTCAAGAGCGTTAACGGCAGGACGGCTGCTTGGCTGCCAGAGCTGGAACCAGCATGCCGCATGTGCTGGGACTGTAAACAGGAATGAATTTTCCTAAAAGCTTTATAAGTAAAAAAATGTTTATTTTTGGAATATTAGAAAAAGAAAAGGAGTTACAATGTTCCTTTAATTTCAAGTCAAAACATAACGAAATGCAGCTTTTAAGGAGGTTTATTTTACAGCTAAATCTCAAATTGAAACAAGGTGGCTTAGAAACAACTTCAGAAATACCAGGGGTTTCTTCTAGTTGTAGATATAAAACACACTGGGGCTTTTTTTTTTTTTTTTTTTTTTT
>VWZK01001384.1:168643-281365 GCA_013396935.1 Baryphthengus martii
TTAAAGTGTAGTAAAATTGGTCATGAAATCCTTCTTTGCATAAACCACACATCAGGTATTGGGAACGCTTTCCCAGCTGCCAAGCTGCCCATTGATGGCAAACGCTTGATGTGTGGTGCGGGAGGGTATTTCAAGGTACATGGAGCAGGTTACTCACAGGCTAAAAAGATGAAATAGAGGGTTTATGTTTCAAGGACAGCCATGGAAATGAAGATGCCTGATGATTCCTAGCCTCCTCTCAGCCATGGTCTTCCTCTCTGCACTAGATCGGGTCCTTCAGTGCCCAGAAAGTGCACTCTTCTGGTGTACACAGTCCCAGCATGGGCTCGGAGCTGGAATTTAAACCCAGTTGAACATCAACATCCCGCTGGTTGCAAATAATCAGCGTCTTTTTGGGGCCGTTGGTCAAGAACCATGTCCTCTTTGGAAAATTCACCTTGAGATAGCAGAACACAAACCCCACACAGAGCTCCAGCTGGGATGACGTGAACAGCAATTCCCTTGTCCCCTTGAAAGGTCATCGCTACCTTTTTAGGATTGACAAAGACCTTTTAAAAAAATCTATCCCAACTTCAGCATGTTTCCCAAAGTCTCCCAAAGGCATTTTCCACCACCATGAAATGAGGAGCACACGGCATCAAGGGATGAAAAGAAGGGGTCTGTTACCTGCACATAGCTCTTCACAGCTGCTCATCCTGAGCCTGAAGCTGAGCTCGGATTAAAGTTATTAACTGCCTTTTTCACAGCTGGCACCAGCAGACTCACGTGTTGAATCAAAATGCGACGTGATAACCGGGCAGGGTGAGGAATCTTCGTTAAGTGTTGCTCTTTGGCAGTGTTTTGCCTTTGATCTTCCCCACTCTCTTTTCCGGGAGAGTCAGAAGGTTCCAGCGGGAGCCGAGGGTGGGCCTTTCATCAAGCTGGGGGGAAAACGCTTCATCCTGTGCCCCCTGGCACTTCGCTCCCAGCCCCAACCCTCCCGTTGGGATTCGCGAGCCCGCAAGGTGCCTGTAGCCAGAGAAGCACGTACTGTGCATCTTCCACCCAAACACATTCAAAGAGAAGCAAGAGAACAAAGCTCAGTAACTCAGCAAACAAATAAGCAGGCTTTTAGTGGTGAATGCCTTTTCTACACTGACTTGACGGAAACCTGGTGTTCTGCTCTGCAGGTCTGGAAAGCTGGTGGCACAATAGCCATCTGTAACATCCTGCAGGAACCTACGGCCATTTCACACTTGGGTCCAATGCTGCCTGTATTGTACACTATACTAACAGTAGACTTACCAGTTTTGCGGATTTTTACTGGCAAATTACAAACCACTTAACAGATGGTGTAGAAAAAGTTAATAAACTGAAGAATAAGTCCTAGAGCATTTATACTTTTATGAATGCATCATTTCCCAAAAACTTCTGTTCTTGTGCTTTCCGCACCGAAAATTTCTCCCAAACTTGGCCTTTCTGTTTGTCCCACCCTATCCCTCTCCAGACCAGGGAGAGGTTCCAGGAGGCAGCGGGCAGTTCTGGATCTCAGGAATCATGCCCCTGCCACGTTATTCACTACTCTGGGCTTCCAGTGACGAAAGTGGAGGAGCAGCATCTGCCCCTGGTTGGTGGGAGTCTTGTGACAGGCACAGAGTAAACGGATGAGAGAAGACTTTGTGTAGCAATTTGCTTTTTCCTCTGTGGGAGGGAAACAGAGGGAAAAAATTAAAATAACAGAATGAAAAATAAAATACTGCCTGTTTGCAACCAAACACAGGCTCCAGAACCTTACAGCACTGGGGGGGAAAAAGGAAGGGATTAGAAAAAGTAAGGTAGGACATAAGAAATTCTGAAGGAGCAGAGGCAGAGGCCTGTGGTACCGTGGTTCAAGAGAAGGAAGTGAACTCGAGGTGAAAAAGGAAAGGAAAATGTGCCCTGTGACAGTCAAATAGAGAGGGATCCAAGCCTGAATGTCAAATTCAAGTTCTAGACACCTGCGCTGAACTCCCAGCTCCGCTCAGCAGCTCTGGGGGCAGCAGTTGGTTGATACGTGAGGGGTTTGAGGGCAGCATGGCTGTGTCTACGTCCAGGCAGGCTCTGAGCCCTGGTGTCACCAAGAAGATTCTCTCCTGTGTCACTCTTCTAAGGTCCTTCTGCGCTTCCAAATATCCCGTGTGCTCCTGGTTAAGGTTTGACTTTGGATGAGCTGCAAACTGCTGAGAACACACTGCAGATGGAGATTTCAAACAGCCTCGAGGTTTAAAAACATTTAGTAGCAGGGATGTGGTTTAGACCCATGTGTATGAAATGGAGATGAGCCACTGGTTGCAGAGAAGGAGCGGCCTCTGGAGTCTTCATTCAGCTTCTAGATTGTCTGAAACCTCCACTTCTCTCTTTTTTTTTTTTTTTTTCTTCTCCAAATAATAACTCCTGTTTGCAGGTTTCTATTGTGGCAGTTACTGTAGCTTTGCCATTAGGCTTCAGTCTCTTTAAAAATTGCTACCCCTGCACTTCCTGGCTTTGATTGAAGAAATGCTGAAATAGCACAAAAAACTACTCCTTTCAAAACGTCTCCAGCCCAGCCAAAAGCTGTCTGCATGAGAAATCTTGCAAGAAAATCTGTTCTCATCTTATCTCCAGCTGGGCTACATCCAGTTCCAAAAGTACTTGCTGATGGTGTGGGAAAAGTGTCTGGATATGGACATTTATTTGATTTGAGCCTCTGAATTTCGATTGTGGGTACAACCAGCACTAGGAACAGCAGAGAGATGTGTTAAGAAGCCACACTGAGGAGCACAGGAGAAAGACAGGGTGGATTGAGATGCTTTCCTCTCCTGAGGGAAGTCTGTCCAGCCTCACCGGTCCCGGTCCTGCCCTTATTTCCACTACCACAGAATCACAGAATTTTCAGGTTGAAGAAGACCTCTAAAGTCACCACATTCATACTCTTCCACAGGTGGTCCCCTGCCCTTCCCAGCCTTGTTCTTTCCTCACCTCTCCATCTTTCTGGTTATCAAAGGCAGCAGCTCACAACTCCAGCCTCCCCTGGCAGCTTCCAGGTGTTCCACACACGTTTCTCTTTCCCTCATGGTTTGACAGCAGCACCTGTCCAGGCCAGCACAGACCTCCTCTGTGTCCCCCAGATCTCCTCCTAAAGCTCTGTTCTGCCACGACACCCAGGGAGGAGGCTCCGTGGTGCCAATGCGCAGCCCAACATGCCAATCAGCACAGCCATAGGTTTTCTCATCTTCCCTCATCTCTTACTTGACAGCCTGAAGGAGGCTGCATTTTCCTTCTCTTTTTTCACAACACCAAGGCTCTTATCTGTGGCTGGGACTCCTTGATCCTATCACCAGACAAATAACAACAGGTAATGATTTCAAGGAAAAGCCAAGCGAAACATACGGCTCTGTGGCTTGAACTGCTTCCACACAGTGTAGAAAAAGTCATTATTTGATAGCAGCAGAAGTGACTGAATCACGGCATTGGAGTTGTTTTTAAACTGCTGCGTTGTTCCAGGGTTTTTGTCAACAATCACTGTCAGTTCTAATTCTCCAAACAGGCAGAAATCTGAGTGGAAATCCTGGCTCCACTGAAGCCAAGTGCCAGATTTCCATCGGCCTCAATGGGCCTGGAATTCACCCAGTCACAATCTAGAGGAAGAATATTTGTAGTAGCAAACCAAATAAATATATCCGTGTTTTGCTATGAAAAAAAAAAAAAAAAAATCAATTTGAGACCCTTTTTTCCTGGCAAGAGTTACTCACAGCGATATAATACGAGATAGGGCAGCGCTCGGGACGGGAAATGACTGCGGGCACATTGTTGGGGCAGCGCTGGGCTCTGCCAATGGCCCAAGCAGAGAAAACTCCAAAGAGTTTGCTGAAATGCTGCAGGAAATAAAACAAAACAAAAATAAGAAAACAAAACCCAGACATAAAAGAGCGCACAATGCAAATATCGCAGCTGAGATTTCTGTGAGGTCGGGAGGAAGCAAAGAGAGGGTGAAGGTCAAGGAAAGGAACAGAGTGTTGTGCGTTGGTTGCCCATAAGGTGCCAGATATTGCCCTTGGTGGCCGATAAGGTGCCAGATGTTGCCCATTGCAAGAGAGCATCTTCTCAGAGGTTTTTGAGAGTCAGAGTCGCAACAGAAGCAGAGCGCTATGGGGAGCAGCAACCCCCTGAAATATCTCCCTGTGGACACTGGGCGTGGGATGAAATGACTTTGCCAGATGCCCAAAGAGGTACTTTCCTGTTCTACGGAGTTAATATTCGCTCTAGAAAGAGAAAAGGACCCTTTCATGGACTGTTAATTACGCCCGTGCTGTCTGAATGGGGGCCAGAAGCCCTGAAAGGCAGGGATGCCTCCACCAGAAACACTAGAAGCAAAATATGGCTGTGAATCAAAGGACCTAAAAGATATTCTCTGCATCAGGTACCAATGTGGCTTTCAGATATTTAATAATTTCTCATAAAAGAGCAATTATCCATTACATTAAGTCAGGGCATTATACAGCAGCAGTTAATCAGTGAAGTGAGACATACACCAGAAGCTTGAAAATTCTCTGTGGAAAACCAGTGGCTTGGTCCCCAAAAGTGACTAGAGGCAAATTGCTCAGATCCAGCCACAATAGACACCCCAGCTCCATATTCCTGTGGAAACAGCTGACCACTTTCTTTCTGCTCGCTAATTTCTGCAAAACATTTCTCTTACTGGGGTTTTTTGTTTGTTTGTTTTTTGATTAGAAGATTAGTATCTTTTTTTCCCCATTGAAAATGTGAGCTTTTTGATGCAGCTTTAATACCACGTAGATAAAAATATTTCAGGTGAATAATTTTTAAGTACATGTGAGAGAATTACTACAGCAACATCAGCTTCCAAAGGAAATGGTGAATCCCCTTGATAATTTAAAGTTGTTGCTGGAATGTGAGACACGTTTTTGTAACATGAGCTACAGCAGAGCATAGTTTATCTCATATAATAGAGGATATTTTTATACAGCATAAGAACATCATCAGAATCAAGTGTTTCATCAAAAGTGTAACTGGCAAAACTCCAAATCGCATCAAAACTGATGATTTTTTCCATCCTATCAGTCACGTTCTGCTCCTCACATGCTTCTCTGCTGTGGAGCAGGTTGCATAACTCTGAATGTTCCCCATTCCAACAAACTGTACAAAAGAAGTTGGTTTTTTTTAAATACTTCCTTACTTCTTCTGGGTGAGATACTGCTAAATAGCTTCTGCATTTAACTTTTAAGATAACTTTGGGTGCTTTTGCTGTGTGTTTGATAGGAGCAGAGGGGCTTTGCTGGCAGAAACTGGGTCTCTAGGTGCAGAGTCGATGGGCAGAGGAGTGTGACAGGAGCAGAAGAGGTACGACCAAAGGAGCCCATGACGGTGGGGACAGTGATTAGAAACCAGATGTCTCACAGATGAGAGCCTTTGTTTTAGCTGAAGGAAAGAGAAGTATTTTCAACTTGAAGGGCCCGAGTACACAACATCATGGACACTCAGCTACAGAAATAAACAATCACAGTGAGCAGAACAGAGTGGGGAGCACAAATGAAGTGTGAGCTAACGGGGAATAGCTGAATTAAAAAAACCCACGGTTTGAAGAATCTATGACAATCTAACATAGGAAGAGACACTGTTCAAATTTGTTTCTATGCCTTTCTCTTTCACTTTTTGCTTAGATATTTTACCCTCATTTCAGTTGTTTCCTTTTCCTCTATTATTCCACAGGGAGCAATGAAGGCATATCCTTGGCAATAAAGATTTTTGCAGGATAAAGAGATGAGTAAAGCTGTTTTTTTTCTAGGCAATTGTAACCACCTTCTGCGTGGGTTTCTCAGACACCATTCATAAGAAATTCTATTTACAACCAAGGCAAATTTCCAACTGACAAGAAAATAAAGACCCTCTCATATTATCAGTCCTTATGCTGAAGTCCCCCAGCCGCACATACACCATAAAAACTTCTATAAGCATCATGCTATGTTAATTGATATACAAGTTGTTTAAGCTTATATATCAGTGAAAGAGATGAAAGCTGTAAAACACAGCAAGCCAGAGCTCCTTCCACACGGCAAGAGCAGCATCAGAGCAGATCCGGCAAAGCCTGACCACATATGAAATCTGCGTTACAAAGTGTAAAAGAAATCTTAAACCAACACACCGTCCTTGAACCCAGCTCAAAAACGTGTTAAAAATACACCCAGAAGTTTTTTTCATAAAGCCTCTGTAAATTCAGAAGCCGTGAGTCATTTCCATGGTGCCCGCGCTGTGCTTGCGTGCAAAGAATACGACAACTTAACCCACGGGTACGTGAATCTGTGACACGCAAGATAAAGAAACAACCAGAGGACTGCTGACCAAACAGTGTTTTCAGAACATTTTTTTGCTATCAGACACAATAATGATAGGCAAGGGAACAGTATATGAGGAGAAGATAGTTAATGTCTTAGAAGCATCAATATTTTATTAAGCAATAGATTAGATAACAGCTTGTTCTCAACTGGTTTGCCCCAAGATCCCCGCCTGCAAGCCACGGTGCAGGGAGCACGAAGACCTTGTAAATAACTTGGTTACCCAAATACTCTATTGCTGCACTCCAAGCAATGCTTGTCCTGGCCTTTCGGTGTGTGTGTGTTTGATTTTGGGATTTTTTGGTTGTTTTTTTTTTTTTTAAATGATTGATAAAAGCTTCACAGAGCAGCGTGGCTGTGCTGGTGCTTTTAAAGGAGCTAGAAATCCTTTGCACGGACTCTTTTTTTTTTTTTCCAGGATACTTTTGAGTTTAGGAGACAAGATTACCTGGCAACGCATTCCGATTTCTAATTGGATTCAAGGTCATTTCTTACTTGTAGAATGTTGAGGAGATAAAGAAGACGAAAGAGAGTAAAAGTGGAAGCGAAAAGAAGACCTCTTAGTGATTACGTTGAATGGGAATCCTTTAGCTACCATGAATCAATGCAACAACTACGGTTGCTTTTATTTTTCATAGGCACAACAGAAATTCACCTCATCCATAGACATGAAGACGGAGAGAACAGATCCTCATTTTCTAAATAAGTGGGGGAAAGTAACCCAAACCTCTCACTTTTGCCCTCATTCTGCAGAGCTACGACTGTCCCTATGTCATCCTGTGAGTGCTGCTGCTGGTGTACACACAAACACATCTGTCTTCTTTAATTATTCAGTCATCAAAATTCCAAGTCTGCAAGCGAGCCTCATAATTACGCCCTCCAAAGAGGCAGACACCTGCCATTTACCTTTTTTTGAATTACGTCTAATTAAAGACTTGAGCTCAAATAGAGGAAGGGAGACAAGAGTTCTTCAAATTGTCTAAACGCTTGCTGTTGAATAGGAGGAGAGAGGCTTCCTATGAGAGCGCTCCAACACGACCAGCATAGTAAAGCACCGCATTAGGAGACGCGTTTCCTTCCTCTAAGCATGAAGACACTTTCCACATGGGTGACAGCTCACTGCCAGGAGAAAAGCCCCCTCACCCCTCTCCCTGCTGTGACAGCTGAAGTGAAGCTCTGAGGACATTTCTTGAGCATGAGGAACTCGTCCTGGGTAACTCCTGGTAACGGCCTCCTTTCAAGAAGACGCAGATGGTGGAGGGCACCACGTCAGAAATGGCACCAAAAGCCGCCCTCAAGGAACCAAGCTTGTATGTGATGGTAGAGATGAGAGGACGGATAGTAGATTATCCTCTCTGAGTACAGTTGTAAACTCCTGGATAACAGTAACCTGTCAGGCACCAAGCAAGAGTAGCCTTCTAGGAACTGAAGAAGCTGCGGGCGGGGGGAACCAGATGGCTCCACTTATATAAGGGATGCAATTAGGCCTGAAAGAGAGGATGATTTCAGCCTGTGTGATCTGCATTGAGAATAAGTCCCTGAGAGCATTTTTGAGCAGGCACTTGTGTGTGTGCACACGTGTGTTGGGAATTTCCTTTCCTCAGTTAGAGCGGCTGAAGTTTCCATCAAAAGATGGTGGGAGGACATCGCTTGGAGGGAAGATGGGAAGAGCTGGAGAAAGGAATCCGTGTATCGAGTGGTGTAGTGGGAGAAGCTGACTATGTTGTTTGGCCCCTGAATTTCATAGGCAAGAGACAACAGCTCATGTATAGTTAGCAAATTAGACTAATCACTCTAGAAGCAAAATGGCCCAGTGGAAAATGTCTCCCTTCTGCTAAGGGGTGAACCGGCGCTAAGTTGTGTAATATACACATAGGAAAAGGAGAGCAGTTAAAAACATAACAAATCATGATCCCATCAGTGTTACATCCACAAAGATGCACCAGTATAATCCTTCAGTTCCTTTATAACCAAAAGCTACAAGGATATTTGTAATCCCAGCACAGGATATTACAACATCAGCACTTCCCAGCCCCATTATCAGCTTCCTAAGTGCAGAGGGGGCCTCTAGTGATTATAGGTCTCATTTAAAGATAATGGATGATGAGAGACATTTAAGCACTGAGAAGTTTGTACATCAAAATCTAAGCTAGAGGAATGAAATGTAAATGCTATAATGGGGTTGTCCTGGTTGTTGGAAAGCCTGAAGGATTTAATGCTTTTGAGTGACAGCAAGGAAGAATTCCTCAGGGTTCCTTACATGCCTAACCAGAAGCAGGTGCAAGACCTTCAAGTCTTGGTTTTTACAAATAAAATAGGACGAATTCGTTTCAGAGATCAGTCCACTAGCTAAAAAGTGCAAAAATGGATCATCTTAACGAAGCGACTTGAAAGATTCATTTGGCGTACTGGGTTCCCTGTCCATTCGTTCATTGATCCATCCACTCATTCTTTCAGTGTGCTCAGGAAGCTGCAGTGTGATTTTGCTCACTACATGTCATGGTTTGCCTGCTGGTCTGAGGGAATATACACACACAACACACATGCCCGTTGTTCTCTCCTTTACCTTGAAAGCATCATCCTCCCTTTCCATTGCAGTTTATAAGCCTGACACTAACAATAAAGGCACTTCACTTACTTTTCTTTCACTGCCATGAGCCAAAATAGGATGGAGGCAGTTTGAGAAGCTACCTGGAGTATCTATGCCCAACAGCACTGCTTAGGAAGACCAAGACATCTGCTCCATGCAGCACTGCGTTGACATAACCACACTTTTCCCTTCCTAGATGGGCTCTTCCCTTCCCTCTCATCACCCCCTCAGCCTGCTCTCACATTGCTTCAGATTTAACTTGCTCCCTGAGCTTTTCTTTCAAGAGTTGCATGAAACAGGGCGGCACAAACTGTCCCAAGCCAGTGCTGACGTCCCAAACACAGTGAGATGGAACAACATGCGAGAGAAAAGGCTGCAGACCTTCACGGCAGCACAAGGCAGGTTTGTTTTTTCTAGAAATGTTTCGTTTGTTCTAGCAGGTGTGCCTGATACCTTTTGCATAATGGATAAGCCCACACACATTCTTCATGCAAATAGTGACCCAACAGTTGCTCTTGGTTGCTTCAAGTAGTAAGTGCGTGTAACAACCTGCGCTTCCCCACAGCTGGGTGTTTGCGGAGCAGTTGTACAGTGCAGGGCAAACAGAGCTCGCTATGCCAGGGGAGGGGCAGAGGGGCTGTGCCACAGCCAACATGCTCAGAAGTGGCTCAAATGGCCAGAAAAGCTCTTCAGAGATATTGGGAGGCTCTGATAAATCTTATCTTTCTCCTCCTGTCTGCAACCAGATAGTATTTTTCTCGTGTGTTATTTGAAATGCCTCACCCATCTCAGACAGTCCTGTCCCACAAATGGCTCAGGAGCTACTTGAAGGGTGAACAGCTCTGAGCAGGGGCACGTCACCCACCCTTTGCTGAAGGAGCACACCTCGTAGTATCCCGCGGCTCCTCGATTCAGACCTACCTTCTGATGTGACCACTCCTTTCTTGGGGACCTACACCTGCTCCACTTACCTGCTTTGGAAACTCTGGCTTTTACCAGCACAGAGCTCCTGAAAGACCACGTGCTCAGCTAACTTTCTTTCCTTAAATCTTCCAACCTCATTGATCTTGCACTAGAATGGACAGAAGTGCTGACACCACCCACCACCAAGCACCAGCTGCAGCTGTAGACCCCTGAGGAACAAGACCCTGATAAGCTCTTCAGACCTCATGACCCACCTGACTGTTTTTAATTCTTTCAGGATGGTCACACACGCAGCTTTAAACGGTGCAAGCCACCTACAGTAGCAGCTTAGGTTTCCAGGTTTGACTTTGCACTGGGAAATACTGGGAGCGCCCAGTCAGCAGAAAGGTGTTTGCAGAGGCTGGCAGCCCAGCGTGGAGACGCGGTGTCTGCGTGAACACCCAGCCCAGCAGCACCAGCCCTGGTCCTCCATGGCCATGCTCTGCTCCAGGGCTGCCAGAAGCTGGTGAGAATATAGAAAATGGGCTGTGACTGCCCTGTTTCTGGAGGCTGTAAGTGGAAACCGTGTATGTTCCCCTTCAGGATTGTGATGCTGTCCCTGTGGGAGTCCGACTGATTTCAGTGGGATCAGGATTTCATCCCATCACATATTTACCCCTCCAAAACCTGCAAAGCTGCTCAGACACTGATAACCAGCTGACTAATTGTGGTTCATGCAGAGAGTTCCTGTGAAACATCTGACTCCCACTACAAGACAGTAAATATTTTACACTCACTTGGGTATAACTACAACATGCCACAGTAAGTAAGCCACATAAAACAAGAACATTCAGACAGGTTTCTGATGCTGCCTGGGACTCATCCTGACCTCCACATCTCCTAATCTCTCAGACGTACGATGAGTTTTGTCTTTCCCTGTGAGCAGCTTCATTCATTTCATAGTATTCACTTTTAGAAAGAGCCCTAGAATTTGTCTCAATGTGACTAAGAAAACAGCTAATAATTGTCATCATGCTTATCTGATTGGCATTTTAGCTTGAGTTCCTACTAATAAAGAACTATTTGAGATTTTAACAGAAATGTAAATGTTGAAGTTTCACAGGTCATTGAGTTTTATAATATTGAGTCATTGGGCTATTATACATTGATCGAGCAAATAGCAAACGGTGTGACTCGCCAAAAAGCATTACTCAAATATTGACTAGGAATTGATGACAGTCGGCTACTCTCCAAGGACTGCAAAGGTTAAGAGGAAATTTTTACCCAGGGCAACTGCAGGCTCCTGCCTTGAGACACTTTGGTGGGCTCCTTTTTGTTGCCATGTTTCCTAGTCTCCTCTGCTAAATCCAAGCGATCTTATCATAAACTGAGATGCACTTGGGGTAAATGCTTCTATTTCTGACAGTTTGACAGCTTATCTCTCCATTATTTCTTAATTCCAACAATGGGTATTGCTCTCTTTAATTAATCATATATACTAAACAAGTAGGAATGCAAATATATGCAGCCAACAGCTCCGTTTTAAAACTTGGTTTATATACAGTGACGTGCATTTTATCACAAACAAGGAACGTTAAATTATGAGCTCCTTCTTGATTTCAGCTCCAAAAGGAGAAAAACACATACCCCTCACCCAGCCCTCTCAGAGCACCTCCCACAGCAAAGGCCTTACTGGTCTGAGATTTTCCAAACACACTCATATCTCAGATCAGGGTTTCTACAGAACAGGAACTGCTGTTGCAAAGACTTTTTCTTAAATCCTGCCTTTCCCTGGGACACGGGACACCCCTCTGCAGGGATTTCAGTACCTGGTGCTCCAGTCAGACTCTGGTACAGCTGGAGGAAGGAGCACAATCTGTTCTTCTCAATGTACATCTGGAGGAGGCTACCCCTGGTCTGCCCACCTGGCTCAGAAAGGGGCCTCACCCACGTCCATGGAGAAGTGGGCTTCATTTCCCTCCTCATCACAAAGTAATTTAAATTAATTATCTTAAATAACCTGTAAGGCAGCTTGGGATCAATGTCCTCCTTTCTTTTCAAAGTCTTCCTCCTTCTATTCCACACTGCTTGGAATAACCAGATGATTTCTTGGCCAGAGAGAGTGCGTAGGTTTTGGGCATTCAGCTGGATGGAGGAAGCAGAGTCAGTCCCTGTTCTACCGCCTATTTCACACTTGTGCTCTATGTTTAATAACATGGGAACTGACGTTAAAGTATCTTCTCTCCCGTGCGAGTGGTTAACATGAGATCACAGAATCACACTCAATCTCCTTCCTTTTAATCTTTCTTTTTAATCTAATAGATGTTGAACTAGACCCTAAAAATCAGCCCAGTTTCAGCAGAACAAGAAGTCAGGTCCTACCCCTGCTAACAGAGCAAGATGTAACACCCATATGCCCCAGGGCAGAGGAGGGACCTGAGCCCGAGCATCGCATTTGAACCAGGGGTCCCTGCACTAAACACACGGATGTTAAATGACCTTTCCACACGGAGCTGTGTGCACACTATGGCCAAGAAAGCATTTTGATAGCAAGCCACTGGATCAGGTCCTGCGGACAGTGGGGGGATGTGGTGCTGAGGCACCAGCTACGCCGACGTGCCTTGGGAAGCCTTCGGTCGCCAATGAGCTCGCAGAGTCCCAGGCACTGCAAATAACCACCTGCCAGCACCAGGGCTGGGGATACAGCACTGCTGGCCTGGATGGGAAAATCAAAAAAGCTTGTCCTCCTGCTTCTAGAGTTTTGCATTCACATCTTTCCTTCCCAGCCTTCCTTACAGCCACCAGCCAGACAGGGGATTAGTCTGGCATGGGAGCTGCAGCTTTTGCAGCGTTCTGCCAGCAGAGGATACCCAGGACCAAACCTTCCCCAGCCCTGAGCTACAAGCGCTCCTCGTGGGCTGGGACCTGGCCCTCATCTCAGCCATCTCTGTAATAATTTGGAGAAAATACTCAAAGCTGCTTTGGGAACGTGACCGATTTCACTCAGGCTTGCGGTGTGTTCTGGCAGTAGCAGCCTTTGCACCGCCAGGCTTTGGACAGCAGTGGTTTTAAGAGCTACTGCACCTTGCCAAGAACATTTCTCATGACACAAGCTCGTGATGGACAGATCAATAGCTTCTTGAATCCTCATATCCTTTTCAAATTACTCCCCCAGATATATACCTGAGTAGGCCATCTTATCTGATAACTTAAACAAGCAACCTGTCTACACTTTAATTGTTATTGAGGATTAATGTTGTTTATAAAACGAAATCAATACAATCTCTATTGCTTATTAACTGAAACATTCTAGGCCCTGCACTGTTTGCTTTGCTTTTCAATTAGTTTCTATTATTTTCCCTATTAGCTCTTAACAAATAGCTGTAGAAATAAACTTAATGGTTGTGAAACTGTTATCAGAGTCAACAAAGCCCCTTAATGGAAAGTCTTGTATATTTAAATGTAAAAAAGAATCCACTGTTTAATCATTTGACATTATGAGATAAGTTTATTACTATACATCTGTTCTGTGCTAGGCCTTGATTTTTTTTTTAAGCTGAGCAATTAAGAGTTCTTCAGGGTTCTCTAAAGTTCAAATGTCAGAACTATTAAGTTAAGCTGTTCACGACATCGAAGATGAACAAATTCCAGGAACAAATGTCCTTTGTTCAAAAATAACAAACCAGAGAATGGGCCGAAAGTGATGGGATCACTCAGAACCTAATAAACACCACTGAGATACGCTGTAAAAGTGTTCTCGACGCAGTGCAGCGGTGAAGGACCTGGAGCATCTCACAGACCCTGCCCAGAACACATCCCGACGCAATGGACGCTGCCCTTGCCAGAGTTCCCTTCTCCCTGACATGACAGACGAGAGAGAAGGGCCCAAGGAGGGATTCTCAGCTCTAAAGGAAGAGGCAAGCGGGTGATTGTGGAGGAGGAAGACGGTCAGGTGGAATAGGTATGAGGGTACTGAAAGGCAATGATGTCGGTGACAAGTCTCAATATAGAGCATGGTCTTGGTGTATCCCGCTCCAGCCAGCATCAAGATGGTGCAGACCTCTTTTCTTCAGCCATTCCTTTTAACTCTTTCATAGAATCATAGAATCACTATGGTTGGAAAGGACCTCCCGGATCATCTAGTCCAACCTTCATCCCAGCATCCCTAACCCCTAGACCATAGCTTCAAGTGCCACATCTATTTGTCTCTTAAACACCTCCAGGGATGGTGACTCCACCACCTCCCCGGGCAGCCTGTTCCAGTGCCTAACCACTCTCTCAGTAAAGAATTTCTTTCTAATATCCAATCTAAACCTCCCCTGGCACAACTTGAGGCCATTTCCTCTCGTCCTATCATTAGTAATTTGGGAAAAGAGACAGCACCAGCCTCGCTACAACCTCCTTTTAGATCCGCCTCTTTTGTAGAGAGCAATGAGGTCTCCTCTCAGCCTCCTCTTCTCTAGACTAAACAACTCCAGTTCCCTCAGCCTCTCTTCATAAGGCATGTTTTCCAAACCTCCCACCAGCCTCGTTGCCTTTCTCTGTACCTGCTCCAGTACCTCAATGTCCTTCTTATACCATGGTGACGAAAACTGGACACAGAACTCAAGGTGCGGTCTTTGAATAAAGAAAACTTTTCTTTCGCATTACTCACCATGTAGATGGAAGAAGCGTGTGCAGCTGAGAGGCCTTTCAGCAGAAACTCTGGCTGTGGGATCGCAGTCCTACCACCCTCGCTGAAAGCTGCACCTTCGTCCATCTCTCCTGCCCTGCACCTTCACACCTCACCCTCAAAGGCAGGGAGGTTCACAGCCCTAACTCTTGGCGCACTGTTTGTGCGCTCTTAGCAGTTTAGCTGGACCTGGTCACAGCGTGAGCAGATTTACACTAGATAGTTCTACACCAGCGTGACGAGTCCGTGCAGGCGAAGGGCTCTGCCTGCTGCCTCTCACACCACAGGCACCAAAACCGCGTGGCGCGAGTCCCGCACTTCTCTACAAAACCAGCCCCATTCGGCAGCGTCTCCTCCACTTGGCAAGACATGGTGGAATCAGACCCAGGGAACAAAGAAACTTTGGGATGCAAGCGGATAATCACCCCCCCAAACTGGGATTTTGCTCCTGCAAATGCGCCCAGAGCCGTGCGTGAGCAAACGGTGCTAAAATCCACCCCAGGGAAAGCTCCGTGCTCTCCTGCTCTCCAAATGGGCTGTTGGCAGTTGGCAGAACGGTGCCTAGCCTTCCCGCAGCACAGATGCATTCCAGGCTTGGGTGAGGCGAAAGGTTATGAAACTTACTCAGGGTGTCATTTATTTCACAAAAGTTTGCCGGTTATTATAATCAAATGTCAATTGTCTGTAATTGCGGCACGCGGTGGAAAATCTCTGCTGAGGACACGCTCTGCCACTTGCTGGCAGAGCCCTCACATGAGCCCTCAACAAGGCAGCAAGCCTGGAAAAATAGTTTGGACATATAAGTAGGTCCAGGAATGTAATTAATACATGTTTATTTTGATTTTTTTTTTTCTTCTTATGGCTTTGCTGTATGGAAAACATCCTATATTTTAAAAGAAAGGTTCAATGCGGAATTATCCTTCCTACTCAGCTCACTTAGCAACCTAATTACTAAGTAATAACACTTTCTGCTTTGATGGCCTCTGTCTTAACTTCACAGACATAGGCTGAATCTTGCGGTAATCTTTGTCGGATGCAAATGCATCAGTGGTTTGCAGAGTAAGGATCAGATCTCAGAGCACAACTTGAGCTCGCCCTGGACCTGCTGCAAGACAATATTCTCTGACAGGGAGCTGACATTCCGACCTTCAAAATTAAATAATAAACCACTGTAATCCAGAGATGGTTATTGTTCTGCTTGAGACATGAGGAATGAAATTCGGCATAAAGGACTCAAGAGACCCAGTGTTGGGCTGCGCAGGGCAGAGAAGATCACTCAGCATTTTAATTTTTTTTTTTTTCCCCCCTTTCCTTTTAAATGAAGCAAATTAGTGCATTTGAAATACATGTAATAACCATATTATTCTGGAGGGTTACAGAAGTGTGGAACTGGCTCGGCAAGGCTAAAACTGACGAAGCGAGCTCTTAAAGAAAACTTGGAAAAAATTCCAGCAGCAAACATTCTAGCACAGCAGGCTATGGAAAATAAAAACTTGCTTGCTCTATGCATATGGAAAAATATGACCCATATCTACCCTGAAAAATCTTGGAATCACATGGAAAGAAATTAATAGTATCTCGGTAGCCAAGCAATCGGGGCAGATTATGAGAAGATGCACTTGAAAAATTAAGAGGAGAGAGGAAAGGGAGGAATTTCAGCGGGAAGAATTAGCATGCCAAGGCTGTCTAATACTCCTCATTTGCATTCTCTTTGTGCAGTATTTTTGACATCTGGCCTCCTGTAGATGAAAATCTCTGCAAAGAAAACGTGCAAAGCTCCCTTCAGCCCATACCTGAGAATTCTTATACCTGAAACTATCTGTAATGAATTTAACTGGCACACGTGTGATAAATACCCAGATTTGATGCAGGCTTTTGGAAAAGCTGAATGGGGCAGATCTGTAGGAGTCACTCTGGTGATCACAGCAGCATTTTTAAACACACGCTGTCACTTTCCATAGCGAAAAGTGACATGGATATGAGACCCAGTGGAACTTTTGATTTTTCTCCAACCACTAACTGAGTGTTTTCACACGTATATGCAGTGAAGAATAAAATTATGGAACAAATCTGAATAAAGACACTCTTAAAGAAAATGCACATGAGTAGGCACCTATATAAAAATATAATTATACACACTGGTCATTTTGAGAAACCACTTACTTTGCAAAATGGCTTCGTTCTGGGTATGCAGATTATTAGCAAAAAAAAGGACTTAATGTTGTGTTCATTGGTGTAATAATGGACTTTTTTATATTTGCTTGTAGAACTGCACAGCAATTCTGAACTGCACTCTTCCCTAGAGTTAACGTTTCCACATCTTGAAGGCTCATGATTTTAGCTGTTCCATTACAGCTCTCCTCTTTACCATCTGCATCTATTCATGTCTTTGGATTCCTGTGACTTCACTTTAAACAACCCTGACCTTCATTAAACGACTCAGTTAAGGCTGATTTAGGGGCACAACTTTACTCTTATTAATATGCGTGCCTGGAGGAAAAGTGGAGAAACGCGCTGCAAGAGCAGCATCCAATTTAGCAGAGAGAAGAACAAAGTATTCTGGTTTTGGCACAGCTATACAAGTCTGCAGTCATAGGATGGAGAATAATTGGTTAGCAGCTCTTCAAAAAAAAGGACCGCAGAGTTCTAATAAACTGCAACTGAACTTGAAATAACAGCGCTGGAGCTCTGCACAAGATTAAGCACAGGCTGGAGCTTCCAGAGAAGGCATTTCAAGAAAATCTCTTAAAATGATGCATTTCACACGCAGAACACAAAAGTGGATGCAGTTCAGCACCTAATTCACCAATTGCAAATTATTTTCAGAGGATCTTAACAGCTACAGTAAAAAGTTACTGCAAACAGATAGGAGTGAGTTGTGAACCCGAGAGAATTTGCCCCTAAGTAAAGAGAGAGACACCCTAAGGGATCATAAATGCTTGGTATGCTACCAAACTTACAGGAGAAAGATTTTACTACAAAATCCCCAAGTTACTGAGATAGGAAGGCTTGTATTGGCTTGCAGAGGGCTAGAAGGATCTCTGTTGGTTTCCTCAGCCCGCAAACACCTACTTCTGCAATGAGCTTGCTCGGTCTCTGTGAAGACCAAGAGAATGTATCGGTTGGATGTTGAGAGAAGATGCAGAGAGGAGCACGTAAGAGCTTTATGGGCTTCTCTTGAGTTATATGTGTCTCTATGCTTAAAATAGGTTATGTACTTAAATTATTTTGTGTTATACGATAGCTGTATACGCTATAAATTTTTATGTAAAAAGATGTCAATAAAGTTTAGAAAAATCAGTTGACCCAAATGACCGACAGCCCAAATTTCACCTGCTCTTTCTGAGTCCACATTTTCTCAAAGAACATGGTCAGGATTATCCTGTTTGCATTTGATTTCTGTCCCATTCTCCTAAGCAAAAACATGTAAAATGGGACTCCACAGCATGCCCACAGATACCAAGATCAGCTGCAGTAAGCCAGCACACAGCCCTCTGAAACATCAGAAATGCCTGCTCATAGTTAACCAGAAGAGTTGCACAAAATGTCGGTGTGCATAATTAAAAGCTCTACCAAATGCTTGGCAAAACAGTGGCCATTCCTCACAAAAAAGCTATAAATAGAAGGAATATTGGAAAAAAAAAAAAACAACAAAAACACCTACCCTAAGAGTCTCTTTAAATGCCTAATTTTTTATACGACACTTCATTTATTTATTGGAAACAGTAGGATGCAAAATATCCCTTACAAAGCTGATTAAACTTCACTATGGGTCACATACTCAGCTGAAGAGGGGTTTTTTTCCTGCCTCTCGAATCAGTTTGCGTGAATATTACTTTGCAATAACAGCTCTGGAAACGATCGAGCAATACCTGGGAGCCAAAGAGCCCTGCAGCCAGAATGGAAACAGCCACAGCCACATCCTCTCCAAGCAGACCCGAGGAATGCCTGGCGAGATATGAGTTTTCTGGTGGAAAGTACCCGCATTTTTCTGGATCCGCCTGTATCTCCAACCTCTTCCCTCTTCCTTCCCCCCTGCCTTGGCTCATCAACCCACCTTCCCCCCAGGTCCTCCCTCCGCAGCATTGCCTGCTCTGGCACCACCTTGGAGCTGCCAGGGGAGCGCTTTGGCTGCGCTCTCAGGAGGTCAACACTGAGATGCGGAGAAAGCAGCTCAGGAGAGACATTTTTGGGAGTGACTACGCCACGCTCAGCGCTATCGAGGGCACGTTGAGATCCTCTCTGAAGGGGAAAATTGTCTTCTGCTGGGGAACGGTGCAACATAGGTGCCCAGCTCCCAAGCCTCAAGCTCCACGATTGCTGACGGGTCAAGGTCAATCCCACAGCGAGGGACCCACACAGGTGTTTGGCTTCACCATGTGAAGAGCCCTGTAGAAACCACCTACATCTCCTACAATGCAATCTCCTACAGCATGCTCTGTGTGCCCCCTAAATGCTGCTGAGGACACCACAGGACTGAGTCCTAAAAGAGTGAGGATGCGATTTATGACCTCCCAGAGGAAATAATCTCTATATTATACAGATTATCGGCACTAGCCTGAAGGAACATTAAATGAGAGAGGATTCACTGAACAAAATGAGAGCACAGGGAAGATACAAAAGATACAAAACTGACAAGCACCAAAAGTAATGGGGAACTTGAAGTGAGAGGGCAGCAAACTCCATGTGCATTTGTGATAAAAATGTGGCTTGGGGAAAATAAAATCAAACCCAAAGACAGCCCAGTACAGTTTTGTGTTGTGAATACTGAAATGTTGTTTGGCAGAACAGACAAAAAAATAGTCCAGGCATGAGGCAGCATCGCTCCAATGTTGCGTTTATTTGGGAAATGCTGCCTTGAAAAAAGTATGGGCAAACAGGGAGAAGTTAAAAGGACACAATCTGAGTTCTGAATGGCACATGATTTTAAAAAGCTGAATTCGAAGTCTAAATCGGGGACCTGCCTGGCTCCAAAGCCAGCACAGCACACACAATGTGCGCTTGCTGCCAAGCGCACCTCTGACCCCACTGGGACCCATCATATTGTCGAGGTCAAATTTGTGACGCCATGCCGTGCCATGCCAGGACAGGGCCTGAAATGCCGGGGAAAGGCAAGGAAGGATCTGAAGAACACGTATGAACTATTACTGCAACTGAAGGAATTCTTTCCGCCCCCTGGATTTCTTTTCCAATGCCTCCAGCTAAATTGTAAGCAGAAAGCAGACAAATTTTCATCAACTCTTTCAGCACATTATAATTAGAGCCCATTTTGTCATGTTGAACATCCTTTATTCAAATAAATGCTGATTGGATCTGCAGCGTCACCAACAGCAGGGAACCGAAGTTACACAGCAGTCCTTGGGCACTTTGTCACTAGTTCATACTGCAAATATCCTGGTGCCCAGGGCCAGGGCTGTGACCAGGGGGCCCAGGCTGCCCGCCCAGCACCCGCTGCCCATCGGTTTCGCTCGTTAACACTCTCACACTTCTGCACCAAGTAAGTCCCACATCGGCCTCTGAGCGCTGGAAATCAACTCTGATAATTCCTCCTCAGCTTCTTCTTTAACTTCTCTGATACTCTCTAATAAAATTTGCTTAGTCAACTATTAGAGGTACATTATTTCCAATCTGAGAACATAGTGTGCAACCTACTAGTCCAAATCAGAACAATCTCCACTTGGCAGGTGACAACAAATACTTCCTGCCTTAAAAGCAGCCAGTTGGAAGTTAAACAAAAAAAAAAAAGGAGAAAAGAAAAAGAAAAAAAGACAGAATTAGTTGAGTCTGCACCTACACTGTGATTCAGGGGATTTGCTTGGAGCATCCCACAGCTATAGTCCATCATCTGCTGCTCCTTCCTGGCCTATTCATCTGGATTCCCACCCCAAAGAAACAAGAAGAGGGGAAAGGATTGACATTTGGGTGTCTCTGGAGAGCAAAGTAGAACGTGCATTTGGATAGCGCAGCTGAGAACACACTGCCTCCCTTTGCATTTCCGTAGACGGAATGATGGTGAGCTGTGTGTGTGAGCGACCTCAGGCACCACCACCAGAACCTGATCTTGCTGGTCAATCTACTTCAAAACTGATTGTCTTCACAGTCACTTGCATTTGTAATTTGGGCTAGAAATAACACAGCTGAAAGCCTGGTGTTCCAAAGACCAACGTCAATTGGAAACACCCCAGATTTTCAACAGCATGTTGTACGGAACGGTCTTAGTACCGGTTCCAAAGAGCTGCTGCAGCAATCCAGTGTGAATCACCAGGGCTCCCATGTGCACTTCATGGGGCTTTTTCAGACCAGCTCTAGCACTGAACCTCAATATTCAGGATTGTCTACGTAAGCTGTTGTTGCACGAACAAGCAGAGGTTATCGGGGCGCTCCGGCTGCCTGCGCGCACAGCCGCGAGTGGTTGTGCAAGCACACCTGGCGTGTGCATTCGGCTATGCAAATGTAGACATTTTATGGGCTTCAGCTAAACATAGACAGCTCCAGCTGTTTGCCAAGTCCTAGAGGAGCCATACAGGTTGGCACAGTGCAACCCTTGACGGGAACAAGACTATCCCTTTCCAGTTGCTGATTGAGTATCTTCAGTCAATGCAGGGATAACGTAATAAGAAAACAAAACCAAAACACAGGACGTAAACTAAGAGAAAATGTGAGACTGCATGAAGTTTCCTCATCTCTTTCTTCCCAGACTCATCTCTGATCAGTATCTACATGTTAGCCACCTGCCAGAATGGGCTCCATTGTGAAAGACACACATACTTTACATACATTGCATTGCTACCTATGGAAAGCAAGTTTCATGCCCTGACTGCTAAAAGTCCAGGAAAAGCATTTTCTTTTTCCTAAAAATTTACAAAAGTTAAGAAAAGTCATCCTGTTTCAGGGTGTAGGAAATGAAGGTTAAGAATTTTCTGAATCGGTAAGCGAAAAAAAAAAAAAATCATGAAAAGGTAAAATTGAATACACACCCCTAGTCAATCAAAACATTTACATTTACTTATTTCAGTTTTGAATTTTTTCTTTTGTGGTTGGGTTAGTTAGGAGGAAGGTCAATTTAAATTAGCGATGAAATTATTTCCTGAAAAAAAAAAAAAGGATCATTTTGACAACCTCAGAACTTTCCCAAACCATTCTTTAAATACGAAATAAAGCTAATCTGAAGGTTTCACAAAAGTTCCTCTGGCTTTGACAAACCAGAGCTTGCCTGTCCCCTCTTACCCCAAGGAAGAGGCAGCTTGTTGAAGAAATTCCAGCTCACATTATCAATTATGCAAGTCCTGCACTTTCACAATAATCATCTCGGAATCCTCCATCTGGGTGGAGAGGAACCAGTGACACACAATCCTGGCCTAATGAGCTTGTCTCCATAGGAAACTATACATCCAGCTACACATGTAAACATCACTTTCAGTCTATTAATACAACCTGAAACATTTCATTGGGTACATTGAATAAATTGCTGTCATTATCTTTTTGCCTGAAACCTTCTTCTAAAAACAAAATGAAATTACCAATAAAAAACACGTTCAGGTTTTTTTTTCCTCTCTCCTAATCTGTCTCTCCATGGTAAAGTGAGTGCTTGCCTACGAAGGTTAGCCTTGGGTTCTGCTGTACAGTCGCCTCTTCTGTGTTTCAACACGTCAAGGGGAGAAAAAAAAAAAAAGAGAGAGAAATAAAACAACCAAAATATTGAGCTAGAGGAAGTTACTAGGGTTACTGCTTCTTGACTACTTTTGGTATTAAAAAAAAAAAAAGAGAGAGAGAGATCGTAATTATTTAGGGTAAAACAAATCAGAGTGGCAGAGGAAAGAGGTTGTGGATGAGCCTGTCGAACTCTTCCTCTGTATAAGAGTGTCTAAAGTTATTTTGTTTAGCAGAATAAAACCCCAAGTAAACAAACAAACAAAACCCACCCAACTCCAAAACCAGGCACAATGTTCTGCAGGTGATCTTTGAGAGAAAAGTCACTTGGACCCGGAGGGCTCCTGACTCTTCTTGTATCCAGATGTATTTAAACATTGGAACTCCTTTTTTCTTCCAAGGGGAGAACAAGAAGATGACTTGTTGAATCCAAATTTAGAGAGGAAAGACACTTTCTGAATCAGTGCTACCACCTTAGGGCCTCTTCCTGGCCTCTATAACCACCTGAGTGCCCCAACCTAGAGCTACACACCGAACATTTCTGAGCAGGGAGAATCAGATCCCTGTGGAACAATGAACCCAAAAAGGCAAGAAGTACAAATAAAAATTTTTTACAAATATATATCACGATTTGTAATAAGCATATATTATGGGTTTGTGCGTTTGGGAATAACGTATCTGAACAACTTCAGAAAGCAGAGAATGGGAACCAGAAATTCTCCAAGATGACACAGGAATCTGGCAAGTTTTGTTGTGCTCTGCTCCCTCCAGGGTCTAATGTTTGGAACTTTCCATCGAAGTGGGGGGAGAAATCTCTTTTATTTTGCCTCTTCTGGTTCTCTCCCTCATACCCTGGTGTTGTAAGGAAGCATCATGCTTTCAAACTCTCTGGAATTCCTGATATTGCTCTTCCAGTTGGGAATGGAGGTCATCTTCATCAAATTTCAGCTGTCACAGCCCCCGAATACTACAGCACATAACTATTGAAGGGAGACAGCTGGGAAGTTTGGCAAATTTTCAGCTAAGATAAAAAACTTCAACACTGGCATAGATTGGTGTCCATTTTTATTATAACAACCTATGACCGTTTCATTTTATGTATTCAATTTCAACTTTCCAACTGGAAAACTTCAAAAGAAAAAATACTTTTGGAGGAAATTTGGATTTATCAGTAATGCTCAATTTCACTGATTAAAAAAAGGGATAGCAATTCATCAAGTCATTACAAGATTAATTGTCACAAAGTGCTGAACCCTCTGACAAAGGTACATAGGATCCTAAATTCTGTTTATACCTCTCACTACCAATGAAACCTGCAGGTCTGAAGCTCTTCTTAAGGTCTGCTGCTCACGCCCTTCAGGAGAGGCGAGAGGAAGAGGCAGACGCCGTGACGTTCCCCGGGCTGTGATACCACCACACCAGAGCACAAGTGCCAGGATGGGGTTTTTTTACCTTTTCAGAGATTAGGGACTTGTGATTGCCATGGCTCGGTGAGTCAGAGCCTGGAGCAGAAAACCAAATTCAAACTTTATACCTGAAGGTTTAGCTAAACAGTGGGTTAGATTAAAAGGCTCTTACACAACTGCAAATTAGTGAGCTGCCTGCAGGAAATCCCCAGGTGACATTTTATTTTATGCTGGAGTTCAGACTAGAAAGCCACCCAGTTCTTCTGGCCTCCCTATGTAAAGCAACCTGTGAATGCCGGGCTGGCCCTACTCACTAAGCTTTGCTCATTGTTTCCTGTTGCATCAGGCTTCCAGATTTGGCTCCCAAACCACTCCTGCTAAATCTTCTCCCTACACCTATAGCAGAGTCTCCAGATGTAGAAACGAATGTTTTCTCTCAGGCAGGTTTCTTTCAGAGGGGATTAATTTACAAGAATGGCAGTTGCTGATCTGGTTTATCATAACAATGTGACACAAGCCTGTAAACTGTCAGGGCAGGGATTATCAATTTAAAGTGGGAATTTTTTTTGATTTTTCAAGTTGGCCCTGAAGTGATTACCTGCCCTGAAAAGTTCTAGTTTTCATAATTGGCTTGTGATCATTCCTTGCAGAAGTTTCTCAGGGGATTGAAATGGCAGCAATACTGCACAGGGAGCTCATCTAAACAGAGCTAGAGAGGCTCATGGTAAGAAGCTGCCAAAGGATGCAAGACAATCTGGAAATGCAACCCGATTTGGAAATGGAAGAGCAGCAAGAAAGTAATGAAAAAGTCCATTTATCGAATCACAACGTGCACCATCAGCAGCAGGGTCACACATGGACAACCTCACTAAACTCAATCAAGCAGCCGAGCAGGTGCAACCAGGGCAGAGACCTCACCCTTTGGGACTTGCACTATTGGGATTTGTTCTGTGTCTGCCTCCAGTTCTCCTGATGGTCTCTCCTCTTCCCGCTGAGGTTAGACCCTGCAGACGTCCTGCCTTTGGCAGGCCTAGGAGAGCAGGGTTGGATGGAAACCCAAACTGAGCAGCAGACCATTCTAGATCATTCTAGGAAGGTTATTCACCATCTGAGAGCACTGAGCAGGCACAGCTGCCTCTGAAAGCACTCCCCTAGCCACATAGGTGTTCTATAATTGCTTCTGAATGGAAAGGAGAAAGCCTTTTACCTCCTTTCAGCTTTTTCCCATGGCCAACATCACTGCTCTGCAATAACTCGTCTCTGAGTAACTAAGTAAGCAACATTACAAAATAATTTCTGAAGCCAAATATCTGATAAAGATGATTAATGCCTCATGAAATACCCAAGTTATATTTGCAATAATTGCAATATTTGAGATGGATAAGAGGAGAGAATTACAGAATTTGCTGTAAGGCTGAATTATCTACAGGAAGTTCATGTGAATGTCACATTACCATCTAACTCGCTGGTACCTGCTGGGCACACTCCTTAACAGCTGGTTTAGTTGCTCATTGGATTTCAGAAACAGAATATTTGGAGTTTTGAGATAGATTTTGTAAAGCGTCCATCAAAAATACCCTCCATTCTTGAGAGAAACTGCATCAGTCTGGAAACTCCTGCACAAATACAGCAATCTCCCCCTTCCGAACTCAGTTTTGGGGTATTCTTGAATTGCTGCCCAAATCAAAATTTCACAATGTTTGTTCAAGACAAAGTTTGCCAGCAACCGCAGCTTTCTTCCAAAGACAAACAACGCATTTCTTATTCTGAATAACTCACATGGTCATGTTCTGTAGTGTCGCAACACAACAAAAACCTAAACGCTTGGCACGTGCTTTGGGAGAAAGATGACGGAAAGGTACCATCCTAGAGAGCTTCAACCATTTTCCTTTATATATTCTACAGATTATAAAGGGAATTATGGATAATTTCCTTTTTTTTTTTTTTTTTTACTCCTAGAATGGGATAAAGAAGCTGTTCTCCCATTGGTAATCCCAGGCTGCCTCAGCAGCTAATGCGCAGCGCAATAACATTTGATGAAAAGAGAAGGGTAAGAAAAGCTATTATTGTTGGCAGCCACCTCCTTGGGAGTTCTCGTATTTATTCACTAAAATTATCTATTACATCATTTTGTTAATAATAACTGAAAGCTTTGTAAAGATAGTTATAAGCCAAATTCACAACTGGAGCTGTTGTGACTGGACACCGCAGGTTTGTTTTGCTTTCACGCTGCCTTAAGGTTCTCTCTCACCATCAGTCCCTTCTCTGGTGCTAATGAAAAGCCTGGCCTCAAAGACTCCAGCTTAATTAGGATTCTGTGACCACTCCTATACCCCCCAGCCCCAAATTGCACCAACACGAACAGTGGTGGCAAACAAGCACAAACAGGGCATGAAAAAGGTCAGAAGGAAAACTGTTTTCCATTTTAAATGAGCATCCCTGAAAAACTCTTTCCAGCACCCGATGAGTCCTCACAGCCCCTAGAACTTTCCGTTCTCCTGCAAACTGCACATGTCACATGGACGGGAGAAGATGAAACGCCCTGGAGAGGAAAACTGGTGATGAGGAAGATCCTCCTCCAGCCATTCACACCTATCCAGGTGCCCTTGAATAGTTCCGGTGTAACGGAGGAGGAACGTGGGCAGGTTCTTCCTCTATTTCTAGTACAAACAAGCGAAAAACAGATATCCCCTCGCAGGCCTGGCCGAGCGCAGCAGGTGGGCAGGGGACACGGCTGTACCATATGTCAGTCCTGCCCAGGATGGTCCTTTACATGCTGCACTCTCCAGAGCCAGTGCAGCTGTCACCAAGAGCGCTTTAAGCACATTCAGACTTTTATCCAGACTTCTGTTTAACCCACCCATCAGAAGACTCAGGAATTAATAGAGATACCGCCAGCCGAGCCCTTCCTGGGTGATCATGAGATTCCAAAGTGGGTGGATTCAAAGCTCCAGAGGCTGAACACCCAGGGCAAAGCAGAGTTGCTGGCGCTTCTCCCCCCATGTAGGAGACACTGACCAAAGCGGTGTGGTCTTCACCAGCTCCTCTGGTGTTCATCTCATCGATTCTCCTGAGTGCCTCTGGATAAATCCCTTGTTAGCAAAGAGGGAAGCTGGTCCGAGATCAGCTTGGTCAGGTCACCAGTGAAATCACACAGCTCGCTGAGCCACAGGAAACCTTTTGTTACCCACACCCAAGCTGACGTTGCGCTCCTCTGCTCAATAACTACGCACAGGTTTGGAAGCACTTGTCAAGAGTCACAATTTTGTTAACACACACCAGAACAATGCAGCATTAGGAAACAAGCGAGCACAAAAACCCACGGTAAATGAAAGACTTCGGAAACGATCCTCTTTACATTATTTACAAGGAATAAATAACCTCACGTGTGCCAGGAACAAAAGCAAATCAGCCTCCAGCCTTCACAACCAAATAATCATATGTAGAAAACACAGTGGTTTTGTGAAAAATAAGATGCAATTTGCAATTAAGGAACAAGAATTATTTCTTCCAGAGCCAATCTAATGAGGTTTTAAAAACCGGCATATTCTGATCTCATCTGTTTCCCTATGGGCAGAGAAACCAATCTTGAGCTTTCCTGTTACAGATCAAAGTGACGGCTACCAATGTTAGTAAAACAAAGCCTTCCCCGGTGTCAGGCAAAACAGGCTAAAAAGAACAAGCAAGAAATTCGGCACTAGGATATAGGATAAAATGGGAGAGTACTTCTGCACCCTCAGGAACATCTACTAAAATCTTGGATTTCAATAAATGCAATGGTATTTTGATAGGAGACCGGTTACCATATATGCAGCAACGCTCTGGGGAGCCCAGTTTTTATTTTCCTTCCCTTTCGAGGGCAGTTGTTCATATATTTATTTGCATTGCCCTCACGCAGAGATGCAGGCTGTGATCAGAGGCCCATTGTGTAAGGTGCTGTACACACAGTTTATCAAAACAGCCTCCGCTTCAGAGAGCCTCCAGTCTAAACAGGGAAATTCTAGAAGTCCCGAGGGGAAACAAACACTTGTAAGGTTTCCAAGAGAGAATCAGAAAGTCTTCGGAAAAGTATCTTTGGGTGGCATTTCAGACTAAATGGAAATCTTGATGTTCTCATTTCAGTGATATATTTCCTTGGCTTTGTGGCATTAGGAGTCTTCCTTGGGTTTTCTCAGCATTGACATCAAAACAGTTTCAGATAATAAAATTTAACCGAGGCTCAAAAGTTGTGCCCATAGCAAAACTTAACCAGAGTCCCTTTCTATCAGAGAACTTGAAGTTTAAGTAATTCTCACAATTTCTCCTCAAACATCAGGTGCCAGAAATTCCTTGGTTACTCATCTGCAAACGTTACAAACTCTAACTCCCACCACTACCTGTTCCATCTGGAATTTCCTAGCTGCAGCCTCTGGTACTTCACCACTCCTCATCTGACCAGGTTATTTCTCCTTGTGGCATTAAACTGGATCTACCATAAAAGCTATACAGTAGACTGAGAGGTTCCTGAGCTTTGGATCAGGTATTTCAATCTGGGATTTTTTTTCCTCTCTCTAGTGAGATTTTAAGGCTTTGAGGAACGTGCAGCCTTTGTTACGACTCACACAGGAATAAACTTCAACTCTAAATTCACTAAATTTAACCCGTGATTGCCAAGGAGCACAATGAAGGGAGATATTCATTCAATATGATTTCTACTAGGGCCAAGAACTAAGGTCATGGTTTATGGTTGTTTCTTATGTAATGAACATCAAATAAAAGATGCAAGAGGATTCCATTTTAAGACTCAGTCAAAATGAGCGATTTAATACACTAAAACCCAGTGCCCCCTGCATTGCAGGTCCACAATGTTCCACGATGTCAACTGCTGCCTGTGCTATTAAAGAAATTAAATGGATTGAGTTTCAAAAATAACCTGCAAGCCTTTGAGAAACGGTTTCTGCAGCCTCTCAAGACGAATGGCCTATTCCAGCTGTGTGGTAGACAAGGTTAGAACAAAACACTCCCTCGGTCGCACACTGGATGTGAACATGCTCCTCCAGCCTTCCCGTCTAAGCACGAGCTTCCCGTGAGCTTCAGCCACCACAAGAAGCTCTGCTCTGCCTCCAGCTTCACACAAAGACCACATAATACCACGATTTTCTGTTCTCCGAGTACCCACAGATCAGGCTGGCTGCAAAACTGGCCTAAGTTTATGCAAAAGATGGATGAATATTACACACGAGTTAAGACTGCTTGCGGGTTTTAGTCTGCATGGAAGTAAACGATTATCTGCCCAGCTACAGGCGGTGGCAAAATTTTCCCGCCTGCACATCTCCTGCATGTTTTCTTCTTGTTCTGGTATTTCTTAGCCCATTACGTGGTCATCAATTACCACCACCAGAGAGATAAAACAGCTCAGACAGCTCTTTCCTGGCAAGTACGGGAGAATCGCAGGGGTAATTAATTATTGTTATAATATGCAAATAAAAAATATTATTTTACAGCTGGAATTTTTCATAGCATTGTATAATTGTACAAAGACTTCCTCTTTGATTCAAGGAAGTCTCACAACCACAAATCACAGGAGACTGGAAGAGCATCACTGCTCCCTTTGCCTATCCCTACACTCTTTCCTTAGGCACCCACATTCAACCTCTTTGGATTCAAGGATTTGATTTCAAGGATTCAAGACCAGAAGATTCCTGAGCCTGGCTTGGCAAAGCCATTCTTTTGCGTAAGCAAGCACAACTTCAGCAGGACATTTTTACACTCTTTACTTTCTTTTCTGCAAGCGTAAGCCCTGTCAGGCTGCTCTACAGCACGGAACTGGAAATGGCACTGGAGGAAAAGTATCTGAACAGGGAGCTCAATCACACCAGGTCATACACAGCCAGAATCTTGATTCTAGTAACAACTGAATTCAGCTCCAGGAAAAATGACAGCATAGATATTGTGACAGAAAACAGCCCTAAGATCCCATTAGGAGGTTCAAAAGTGAAGGAACCCAAAATAGTGTAGGTGAGAAGGAAAACCGGGCACCGTCCTAGCCTTGAGATTGTCTTTTTTTAAATTTAACTCCACAGAAAAGTTTCAGGCATTTTAGAATAACTAGAAACCAAGAAATAAAGATGCTTGCTATTCTGTTTGCAACTTCGGGGCAAACTGGTGTCTGAGAGGGGTCAGGTGTCTTCAGCACAAGAAGAAATCTGTGCTCAAAGACGGGCTGAAGGTCCTCTGCTGAACTTCACCGGGAGCATGAAGTGGCCAGGCCATTAGAGGCGAGGTGGCACCACGTTTGCATAACCCGGCCGTGTGTTGGCATTTGACCTACTGCGGAGCTGAGCACCAGCTCGGCCGTCAGAGGAGCAACCACCAGGAAACAGGGAGGTGGGAGGAGGCAGGGAACAAAAGGAAAGAAAAGGAAAACAAAAAGTCTTTGCTAGCTGATTTGGTTGTTTGATGTGATTAATTACCACCCACGCAGGTAGGTGTTGCTGCTGTTTATTTAGCTCTCTGCCAGCAATGAATGGTTGGGATTCCTTCTGGTTGCTCCATAGACTTTGTCTACCTGGAAGTCAAAGCCAGTCATATCTTATGCATCACCACTGACTAAACAAAACATCAGGAGCGTAAGATAAACAATCCTAAGCAGCTGGACAGCAGAGACACTGCGTAGGACTCCTGTCAGGCAGCCATGGGCGGTGGGATCCAGCCAGCTCTCCTCACAAAGCTCCTTCTCTTCTGCTCTGCCTCATTCCTCAGAGGGATGCTAATGCCACACTAAGAGACTCAGCTTTGTACACTCTTGGGACCTCGTGCACTGACAATTTGAAAGCATCTGCTTCATGTGCTGCTGCAGTTGGCAAAGGCAAAGCGAGGGGGTAGGGGGGCAAGGGGGAAAAAAACCCCACATGTATCAGGACTGTTCTGCTGGGGAAAGAAACTTAAATTCAAAAACATATAGATCATGTGAGCGCTGATGGAAGGAAGAGCCAGCACAGTAAGGACTTGTTCTTACTATACATGAGATCAGGATGAGGGATACTCCACCTCTAAGCCAGATTTGGCTGGAGATACCCAACCCAAATGGTCTTTTCCTCAGGTACATCTCTTATGTTTCCCACAAGCATGTGTGACACACACATTTACATTCCCTTTCCAGCAGTAGATACCACATCTGATGCTCCATTCCCATCGCGGGTCTAACACACCGGGCAAGCCATCCAAGTTTACTTGTAATTAGTTAAGAGGATGTTTCTCCCTGAGGCACAGTTTCTGCTTGTTTAGATGCCACAAATCCAAACCCTTGGGGGAAAAAAAAAAAAAAAAAAAGAAGATATAGTTGAAGAGGATAAAAAAAGGGCTGTGGAAGAGTGCCCCTGGGAGGGAGCCGATGCATTGCAATTTTAAAAATTAAAACTCCTTCAATCAGCCTGCCAGTTCCTTTGATGATGAAAGCAGATTTCATTAAAGTGACAGCAGTCGATTTCCTGCAACTGCACCTACGGCTTCCTGCAAAGCAAGGCCAATAAAGAAGAATATATTTAAAGGCAAGCGGAATTGACATGCCGGTGCAGCACTAAGAAAGACATTGGGACCCTCGGCCTCCCCTTCCACAAACATTCTTGTGTCAAGGCTTCCTTCCTGCACCAGGCTCACCTTCACTGATATCCTCCTGCCTTTGCTTTTCTCCCAGCAGCAGGTCAGAGGAAGGGACGTCTCCTCCAGTGCGGTGGGTCCCCTGCTCTCATCTACCAAAATAGTAACTTGCTCAACGGACACAAAAGAAAGAAAACATCCTCACATCCTGTCCTGCTGCCAGCTTTCAAAAGGTAATTAAACATCCCCCTTTTTCAAAGAGCAGAGTTTTGCAGGATCATGGTGTTTGAGCTCTGATGTTGTCAAACAACAGGGGGTTGCTTAAGCTTTGACTGACCTTTCCAAAGACCTACAAGCAATTTAATGGGAGCCCTCCTTAGTGGTGACAGAAACGTCCCATTATCTGCTTCCTATTGTCTAGATAGCTTGGGGTAATGGGCACTCAATTCTCGTGGCCATGAGGGCAAAACCAACCCCCTTCTCATCCGTATCTCCAATGCAAAGAAAAGTTTTTCTATGCAAAACTCAGTGACATCTTGGCCACGTTATTTCCCCCCATTCTGTTCTCTTTGCCTGCTGCTTCCTTCTCGCACTCAGATTGTAATAACTATGTGCTATAAAGATCCAGTCCCACTCCCAACCTAAGAAGTCATGTTCTCCCTCTGTCCTGAGATCATTCATCCATCACAGAGCTGCTGGTGGGTGGGAATAGCTCTGAAAGATCTGCCTGGCAGCCAGGATCTGTTGGCACCCAGCACACCACACACACCAGTTGCACCTGTTCCTTCCCTATCCTGCACATGAGATGCTGCAGAGACAGAAAAAGAAAAGAATAAAAATCCCTATGTTTAGCTCCTTCCACAGCAGGGCCATTCCACCAGCCTCCCCTTATCTCTCCCTGCGAGGTCAGAGGCATGAGGGCACCAAAGCTTCTGGGGTAGGATTCAGTCATACTAAGTGACCCAACTTTTCCAGGCCTTTCCAAGACATCTATGGTGAGGTGAGGAGAGGATTAGTGGGTGTTTGACTCAGCCCAGGTAATAAAGGGAGATGCTTAAGGCAGCAGAGTGGCTGCTGCTGCCAGCACCAGCACATGGGAAAACCTGGCGGGCAGGGAGAGGGGGACAGAGGGGTCCCAATGGCCATCACACATGGGCAACGGGGAGCAAAGAGCAGCCCTCCCAAAGCAGCTGTTGATTTCCCCAAATTTTTCATCACAAAAAAAGAGAAGCATCAGCCAGCCCAGGTTTTCTGCAGGGCACTTCGCCGGCTGGGAGGCAGGAGCAGACAGGCATTAGCTCTTTTACCTTGGGCCAGCCAATTTAATTCTGCCAGACCTGCCAAAAAGATGCCTGAACGGGCCATCCTCACACACAGGTCAGGGTCCACCCTTGGGAGCTTCAAGAATATCACAGCAACCCCAATGGCCACAACAAATTAAAGCAGCGCGTCAAAGAGTCGCCGGCACTTCTGGAAAGTACCTTTGGATTGTGCTTCCAGCAAAACACATCCTCACTGACAACACGCAAGTTCTGCACTTGTACAGGGCAAAGGGGTGTTGGGTTTGGATTTTTTTTCTTTGTTGTTGTTTTTGGTTTTTTTTAACGCCAGCTGCTGTAAATTTGGAAAGGTAAATAGTGAAATAATCTAAAAATTAATGAAGTAAATACTTCTTATTGTTATCACTTGCAGACACACTGTCAAGCAGAGGGCTGCCTCGTAAGCAACCTGAGCACATCCAAATGTAACATCAGCTCTGAAAGAGATT
The DNA here is from genome assembly GCA_013396935.1 of Baryphthengus martii. Classification (NCBI taxonomy): domain Eukaryota; kingdom Metazoa; phylum Chordata; class Aves; order Coraciiformes; family Momotidae; genus Baryphthengus; species Baryphthengus martii. The sequence goes on from VWZK01001384.1 coordinate 201,561, forward strand.
TATAAACACATCAGCGATTGATGGATGTGGCCCCAAACTGGGCTGTCGTCAGTGCTCAAGTTACTCTGAGGCAATCCCACCAAGCACCACTGGTCAATGGCCAATCCCATTCCCTAAAAACCCATATCTACTTTTTATGACAACTTCCTCTGAAACTGAAAAAGAACTCAAAGTTTTCACACGTGTCATAAGGTCCGTATCTAGATCCCACACTTAGTGGATGTCAAGCCTCTCACATTTCTTAGATGCTTCTGAAAAATCACGCTCATGCTTCCCTGAAGACAGAGGCAATGTAAAGCATCCAGAAAACTTCTTCAAATACAACTGAAATCAACTAAGATCAGCTCATTTACGTAACACTGATTTGGCACAGGGCAAAAGTACAACCCAGCATAAAGAAGCAACCCCTTCCGCCTTGTGTGCGCATCTCACAGGAGTTATCCAGACATCACTTGGGTTAATACCCTTAATATCCTTCAGATCCATAGCTTCAAACAGCTGATTTCTCTGCATTCTAGCGTTCATCATCTTTGTCCATTGGATTAGCTTATAATAATCCTCATTTATATCTCTAAAATCTCTGCTTACCTGCTCAACTTGATTTGCTATTGTGGGGTTTCTTTTTTAATTTATCATTGTGCGAAGCAATTCATTAAACAAAACCAGGAGCTGGCAGACAGAATGTTGGGTTTTGGTTTGGGTTTTTTTGGTTTGTTTTGTTTTCTTTTTCTGTTTTTTTAGGAGCTAGGGAGGGGAAAGAGGGTAGAAAGGAATTAGCTAAGGGAAACATTGGATTCTTAGCCCTTCCCAACTGGTATATGAAACTCTTTTGTACTGCCAACTGGTTTCAATGGAGTAAAATTGTTAATATTCATGAGACAGGCTCTATCACTGTTTCCTTGACCATGTATCAACCTACAACGCAAGAAGGATTAACTTAATATGCTCTTGAAAACTAGACCTGCTTTTCTCTACCCTGACCTATTTTTAATAGCTGTAGCAGGAGGAGTTCAAAGTAAAGTTGCTATGCCTGGAGCTGCACCTTCCCAACACGATTGCATCACCAGCAGCCACAAGAGCTCAGCAGGCACAGGAGCAAACTCTCATACGAGCTGTAAAATATAATCTCACACTTGAGCTCATAAGCAACAACGTTAGCAGGCCAGGCTTCACAGATGAGGTGAAGTGATGAACAACCCCCTCCTTTCCTGATTGAGAACAAGAGTCAGATTCTCCACCACCAGCTACTGAAGGCAAAAAACCCTCTCGCTTACAGGTGTGAAAGTGGTAGGACAAGAGGAGGGGAGCGGAAAAAGCCTCCACTTAAACAAGTCTGAACACTAAGCTGAGTTGTTCACTCAAATACATCTCACCTTTACAGTCAAAATCTCTTTCTTATCTTTAATATGCTACTGTGGATGCCCTACTGGTGGAAGTCAAAACCTGGAGCTGGTAAGACAGCTGTAGGACAACACGGCATTGTCCTACAAAGAGAGCAACTCTGTCTTGTTCAGAAGGGAAAGTAGAGACCATGGCAAGCACCTGAGAGGAAAAGGCAAGTCCAATCAGCACAGCAGAGCAGAGGTGTGACTGAGGTTTCAAGGGAGAAGCCACAGGAGATGCCACAGACCAGCTCTTCTGTCCACACGAGTCAGCAGAGCTCCACCAAAAATCGGTTGAGGGCTTGCATCAGATCACACCCGGTGAAGAACGGGCAGCTGCCCAGCCTGACCTGCACCCTGCCACCCAGACTGGCCTCTGAAATAACTAGCTACTATTCTTATTGAAATTAATTCCTTCTGAGTTGCCACATCTTGCATCTTTTAATTTAAGCAGGTGGAGGATGCCTTCAGTTTTAAAACATAGAGTTCTTCCCCCTCCAGTAAATCACTCAAAGCACAGCAATTAAAACTCCAAGCTCCAGAAAGACAGATTCAAAGCAGCTTTCAAGTGTCTCGAGTAGAACCCACAGGCAAAATTCTCTGCAGGGACAAACAGGTGAGATCCCATTAAAGTCCACACCACAAGTCAAGTCAAGCAGAAGTCTGGTGATGAGCATCCATCCAGGCAGCGACTGGAACACCTCTAAACGTAACGTATGCTGCAAATATCGTTGATTATGAAAAGCACGCAGCTCCAACAAGATTCCAGGTAGCGACACCCTGCTTGGGTCAAGTAGAAGAGTCAATTTTGTCTTGTCAAGTGACCTCTATTTGTAAAATTTCTCCAGAGGCACTTGCTTCCACCCAAAGGCTCAGCAATTTTTAATACAGTCTCTTCCTTGAAGATGTATTTTTGTGAAAGCGATGTGAGCGCACAGCACCACTCCCACCTCCTCCAAGATTGCCTTTGGTGTTATTTTCTTGCCTCAGGAACCTCATTTCAGCCTTATAACAACCCACTTACCTACGAACAACTTGTAGCTCTCGCTAAGTGATGTTTCGTATCTCCAGGCTTCCCATACCAAAAAAACTTGAGGCTTATTCTCTGTTTATGTTTCTCTGATGTGGGGCAGTGGTGCTTTCCTGTACACTGATTAAAACTTCCCTTCCTAAAGAAACTGGATTTGGCAGCTCCTTGCAGTTGTCTACACATACCACAGGAAAGATCAAGGCTTGTAGGCGAGTGACTCTGTGATCTGAGGAGTGCACTGGCTGGACCAAAGCCTACTCTACACATGAGTCCTGTCACCCCAGCAGTCCCTCATGCACTGACACCAGAGCAACGCCACACTATCACAAGGCACAGCTCAGAAGCACAAGTGCACCTGCAGCTCTGCTCAGCACCTGGCATGGGAAAGGAGCTGACAACACCCGTCTGATGACTCCTGGTCAGCTGAGAGACTCAGGAACAGCAAGTGAGCTCAGCTCCGCTCTCAGCCAGAACCGTCCAGCTTTACTGCATTAGGTGAAATTCTTCACTGTAACTGCTCATTGCATCCCATCATGTTCAGACAGTTACACAGATGTTTACAAGCTCGTTTCATGCTCCTTGATGATTTATTGCTCCTGCTCTCCTAGCTTTCTATCCGGCCCTGCTGTCCAAGTAATATCACATAAGCTACAGAAGTTGTATAGGGCTCAGCAACCCACCCTCCATGGTTTTTAAACAAGCTCCTGCTGCGCTGCGCTGAGCTGAGCACGTATCACAGCGGGCTGTGTTCACACACCCAGCTCCCCAGCAGAACGCTTTGGCTCTCTCCAGCGAGCAGCATGGGAAGAAATACTCCCTGGTGTTTGCTGTGGCACTCACAGGGATGCCTGGGTCTTTCTGCTTGGGCAGAGATGAACACAGCAGCCCTGGCTGTAACCACGAGAGCTTGATGTGCTTGTGGTCATTGTGCCAACGCACTCTCCTGGCTCACGGCTGCCGGTGATGCCAGGAAACCTTTGCGGAGTAGCCCGATATACCCAGATGCGAGCTCCTGAATGGGTATGAGAGGAGCGTGTGCCACAAGCCAACACCCCTTTGCTAAAAAGCACCACTGCCCTTGCTCAGAGGTAGACTCCAAGGTGTTCTCCCCCAGTTCATGCGCTTTCAGGGACCTTTTCTAGCAGTTCCTTCACCTCCCAAACCCGCCCCACAACTCTCCGCTGGCAAAACAGAGCAAGCAACTCAAGAGCAAACAATAAACTGCAACCTCTTCTACTCCATCTACTTAATATGGAACAGGCTTTGCATTCTTGCAAGGGTTTGCTACCAGTAGCTTTGGGTTTTGTACCTTTTAGCTCTCTCTACACACAAAATAAGTTAGGCTATGCAGGCAAATTTAACACAGGAAATTTCCAGCTGCAGGGTGTGGAAGGGGAATATAACCAAGAGCCGACCCTTTTGACCCCTGGCATACCTGCCTTTTGTAGGAAGGGGCTGTTTATTTAAGGAGATGTTTTGCAGATGATGGCATTTTTGGGAGACTGGTTAAACTGAAACAGCAAAAGAGGGGATTTAGGGGGTAAAAAATAAAACAACTTGTTCTAGCAGAGAGCCAGAGTGCTCTATTATACTTCAGCAGCTTCACAGGGCTATTTTCAAAGCACAGCTTTTCAAAGGAGCTGGGGTAGGGGAGGGAGAAAAAAAAATAATTTAAACCTGTATATGCAACTTTTGTGTAAACTTTATTGAAGAGCACTGGAGTTTGCACATGTTGGAGGGCACAGGAAAGCACCTGTCCACGAGCGCTCTCTCACCTGATTAGAAGCTTTGTTACCCCTCGGACACCACAGAGCAGATGCTTTTTCACTGCCAGAGATCAGATACACCCATTTGACCCAACCCGGTGAACTACACGAGCAGCCAAACGTTAACAAAAGGAGACTTCATCGCTTCAAGGAAAAGCTGCCATGTGACTTCAGATCCCTATCTGATTTGTCCCTCAGTAGATTATCTATCACCTTTCAAAGAACCATTTGTAAGAGAAAGATCACCATCCTCCCTAACTGTCCGAGTTAGACAAACATACTGGAAATCCAAGAGCAGCTATTCAGGAAAAGATTTCCCAGGCAATCCCTCAGCAAAGAGAAACAAGCCATTTTCTGGAGTCTTTTGATTTTACCAAATCTTTCTATACAGCCTTAAAAATCTTACTGAGTTTAGGGATTGGGTTTGTAACTTCATTAACACTGGTGTTTTGGTGGGTTTCATGTGCTCACAGCCATCTCCAATCACTTTGCAGCAGCTGGCAGATAACATTATCCCTTCAGCAGACCAGAAAACCAAGGTATACAAAACCTAGAGGTGCACCGAGAAGGCAAGATGGTTCAACTCCCTGTAGCGTGAATGTTCAGTCCATTCTACAGCATTACAAATTTCTGGAATGATAAACCTCATGAAAAACCTCCATGTGAAAATCTGCAAAGCCACAGCTGTTCATTGTGAAGAGATGTGCTTTGGATGGAGCTGCTTTCCTCAGGAGCTCCATTCCACCATCGGGCTTAATGGGAACAGTCGACATATTAAAAAAATGCCGGGATTCAGAGCCGGTTTATGGAAACAGCAAATGGCGCTTTACCAGCAGCAGAGCGAGCGCAAACACGGCGGTGGGGCCCTGCCCTTTGTCAACACTTCCCTCCTGTCTCCAGCCCTGTCTAATGGATTTGTTCAACGTGTTCCCACATAGCTTCTACCTGTGGTGCTACAGAAATTATCACTCCGTTGCATTGCACCGGCACGAAAATGCCCGGAAAAGGAACCGCAGCTTGTTAGAATGGAAGAGGGAGACATCAGACTCCGGGTTTCACACAGGATTTGTACAGGAACTGAGACTGGAAGGTTTTTGGACAGGGGTGAAAGTCACAGGTGGTTGTGGCCAACTGACAGAAGGGGTCTGAATGGAAACAGCCGGGCAGCCTCTCAGGGAGGGGCTGCCATAGGTAACACGGGATGCGCCCCATGTGCCACTAATGCTGCACCTTTCAAACTTACTGATTTCATTTGAAATGCTGGTGAACTCGTTTCACTAACGGATTTGTACCAGCCCAACGCCCCAGGAAAACCAGCTGAAAGGAGCAGGATGCAAAGTCTGCCCAGCTCTGGTGCAGCGGCCTCATGGCTACAATTGCCATGAATGAATAAGAAGGAAACGTTGGTTACGTGACGATATTTGTCATTTCGGCTGAAGATTGTTCAAGGCTTTCTGTCAAATCTTAACAAAAAAAGTGGATTCTCCGCCCCACATCTCCACAAAAAGCTTTGTCCATGTTTAAAAAGATAAAGAAACCATACGTAAAAGAGAAGACTTGAGAAAAGGGAATTGTCACGGGAAAAAATATCCTTTTTTTGCAGAATCACAGAATGTTAGGGGCTGGAAAGGACCTTGAAAGATCATCAAGTCCAACCCCCCTGCCAGAGCAGGTTTAGAAAAAGTTTTAGAAAATATAAGAAATGTGGAAAACAGTCTTTTTATCTCCTCAAATCCTTTTGCCACGTTTAATTAAAAAAAAAAAATATATATATTTTTAAACACATCTCAGAAAGGAAGAAAGAAGGAACATTAAATTCCCAAATCCTTCCTTCAACAGAAAAAGTCTTTTTTCTGTATTGATCTTTTCCCATCAGAAATAAAATTTGACATGGTCTCTTGGAGTTTTTTGGGTTGTTTTTGTTGGGTTTTTTTCCATTCTTTTTTTCAAAAAAAACAAACCCCAACCTTCCCACACACCTAACCACGCTTCCAACAATTTGCTTTGGTGGCCCCAGTTTGCACATGCCAGTTCCCTCCTCTTCACCCCGGGGAGAGCAGAACCTTCATCGCATCCTTGACATCTCGAGGTGCTGTAGGTGAGGAGAAGGAGAGAAGATGGGGCCATTCACAGCAGCTGCTTGGAAATCCTGCTTATTTCTCTCTTCCCATCGACTCTCGCTTGTCGAGCTCCTGTCTGCACAGCTGATGTCCCTGTTTCTGATAAGACAAGTGGAATGGGGGAGTTGCCCCAGGGGAGGTTTAGGTTGGAGCTGAGGAACAGTTTCTTCCCCTCCCAGGCTGCCCAGGGAGTCCCTGTGATCCCTGGAGGGGTTTCCAAGCCGTGGAGATGTGGTACTGAGGGACAGGGCTCAGTGGTGCCCTTGCAGGGATAGGGGAATGGTCGGACTGGATGATCTTAAAGGCCTTTCCCAAGCTAAACAATTCTACAATTCTCAGACAGAAATCAACACCAGCTCAGTTCTGCATCAAGATCTCCACCAGACCATCTAGGCAGCTGACCTTGTGATGTCTTGCAGGATTTAGGGCCACCAGTGCTGCTTCTCTTGCCGTCTGTTGTGCTATGTGTCAGTACTACCTACGTAGACTTCACTGAGGAGGAAGAGACCTGGACACCAGCCTGGAGTCAGATGGCAATCGGAACATCTGGGGAAGAACAGAGCTCCCAGTGTATGCACGGAGCGCTGCTACGCACTTCCCCCTCCCTTTTCTTTTCCCTAATTAGTCTGGGGTCCTGGTTCAGAGACATTAGACACCTGATCTCACCCTGCCCTGCCAACCCAAACTGACAGGACAACCTATTCGCCACTGGCTCCGCAGCCGCTCCAAACAGCCCTGAGATTTCACAAAGGAGGAACAACCTCAACCCACATCCTGCTGAAAAACTGGAAGGAACCAAGATGGCGCCTGGCATGGCTCCAGGGGGCAATAACCGAGCTTTACTCTTTCAGTTATCCCTATCTAAAAAAATAAAATTATCAGAAATGTTTATTCAACAGTGAATAAAACGCTCAGATCAGATAGGCTTTATCTGATAGCAGGGTAATGACTGACTACCAGATCACATGGTGGCAAAACATTTTTCGTGGATGTGGTAATGCGCCCTTACCTGAAAACCTCCGATTAAACAACTGGGGAGGGTGGGGGGGAGCACAGATAACAGAGAAGTCACGTAACGTGGCAGTAACAGCAATGCAGAGCAAGGCTCTCGGAGAGGGAAAACCTTTGGGCATCTACCTCCAAAGAGAGTTCTGCCTCTGCCCTGGGGGCCGAGCACCTTTCGATTCCTTTTCCCCTGGCTCCTTCCACCCAGGCAGCTCAGTACGATCAGGCATTTCTGCATTTTATTTCTGTGGCTCCTATTGCAGGCAAGGGTAGCATTCACAGGACTCCTACACTTTACGTAAAATCCCTAAATAAATCTATTTGTTACCTTGTATGACTAGTACTGTGTAATTTATCTGGAGGATTCAGTCTAGCCTTCAGAATAAGAAAAATAGAAACCAAAAAAACCAAACAAAAAAAAACTCAAACCCCTCTACATTCTCAGGGGACGTTCTTAACAAAACATTAAACAATTACACAGCAGTAAAGTTTACAAGAAGCAATTTGCTTTCTCTAAATTCAATATACTCTAAGTTGCTGGCAAATCTCAATCCTATTGTATCGCAGCTGCTTCAATGCTCTGTGGAAGTAGCAATTTCATTGCTAACCATTAATCTTCAAACATTTTTAGAAGCTCGTAAGAGGAAGCCCAGAAAGCCAAAGTATCAGAGAGCACAGGGATGAAATCGGCCCAAGAGGTCACCTAAGCAGGCTTAGCCATGCCCAAAGCTCTGCTGGCAGAGGTTTACCCAACCTGTTCCTTACAGGAGGCGGCGATCAAGGGACAAACACGTAGAAAATTACTAACAGAGACCAAAGACTTCACACTGAGAAATATTCCAAAACACACTTTCGTCGCATGGATACATTTCCCTGTTAACCTCAGGATAAACATGTTTACGGAGTGGAAGCTACTTGAGCTGTTAGCCACCAAACACTACAAATCCCACAAGATGAGTAAATTATGCCTTATTTTGGATGATGTGCAGCTCTTTCCAATTCAGCTGCTTCTTTCCTAGATGCTGCCAATGGCAGCAACAGAATCAGACATCACACCCGTGCCAGAGGAAAGCCTGACAACCTGGAGGGCCAGCTGCTGGTGCTTTCAAAAGATGTTTCCAGAAGGAACAATGTCTTGATGAGAGCTCCCCAAGATCTTCTGCTTCAGGGCATCTCAAGAAGGCCACCATAACAACCCAAAGTCCCATCATACAGATCAAATTTTCAGATTATTTCCACTCAATTAATAAACCTGAACATCATTGCCGTCACCTTCACCATCAGCCTCATAATCTGCCTCAGGTTCACCAAGGTGAGGTCATGAAGGATTCTATTTTACTGCTCAAATACCCAGTCTGAATTGCAGCTGGGTGTTGTTAGTTACACATCACACAAGTGTCTGTTCCCCTGCAAAACAAATTCCCATTACATAAATGCATTAGCAGGATTACAGTTATATAACAGAAAAGCGAAGAAAATGAAGAGTGACCCTAGCAAGGAAAATGTCAGTCACCTGGTCTTATCAAGCAAGGAACTTTAAAACAAATTATAGCAGCCTACAGGTAGATGCCTTTTAGCCAACCAAGAATCACTCATCAGAACACAAATAACTGACATTTGAGTCAGGAATTTCACTGATATGAACATTTTCATATTGAGACACAAAGAGGCTGAAGACATTTCTCTAATATTAACAAGAAAGAAAGAACACTTGGGATTTGAGAAACACATTCCCAGCAATTAACTTATCCTCTGCTTAAGAGTAAAGATTTCTCTTCTGGAAGTACATAGCGTTCTCATCCCCCAACTGGTTCTGTGCACTGTTCCAAATGTTAAATATCTATAGAACAGTTCCAGCTTTGAGCTATGCTAATTACCAGGCATCAGGCAATTTTCTCTGAGTATGAAAACAATTTCACTCTTGGACTGAGTTATCTAGAGGAGACATTTTGTACGCAAAAAAAAAAAAAAATAAATATTGCTGCATTTGCTGTCTGCAACAGTTGAATGCAGAGCTAGAGGACTAGGATGGAAATCGTGTCGGCAATACCTACACGGCTGATGGAAGGCTTTGCTTTCTCTTCGAGCTGGCCGCAGATCTCAGGTATTTGCAGTAAACTGAAGGATGATTGTTCCTTGACGCAGTGAGGATTAACCTCCTGTTCTGTATGCTCATAGAATAGAATCATAGAATTATTCAGGTTGGAAAACACTCTTGGGATCATTAAGTCCAACCATTAACCCTAACCCACAAAGCTCAACCCTAAACCATATCCCCCAACACCACATCTAAATGACCTTTAAACACATCCAGGGATGGTGACTCAACCACCTCCCTGGGCAGCCTATTCCAATGGCTGATTGTGTACATCTGAAGGAGTACACAATGAAAACACCCTTACCAGTTACCCAGAAAAATCTGGGTACAATTTGGGTAAACTGAGGACTGCAGCACACAAGGCTCGCTCGCCTGTTATGCTCAGTAACGCTGCCACTGCCAGCATGATGTCTGCTAAAAACATGCTGGACATTCTCCCTAGCACAGAAGAAAACGCAATGCCCTCCATGGTTAAAATTCTTATTAGCTTCTAGTGGACACCAAGCACCTAAAGAGAAGGCCAGTGACACTTTCTGGTTTCTCCACGCTGACACCATCAGGTTTCAATACTTCCAAGACTGTTTCATGGGTAGTTTCTCAAGCAATAGCATTTCTTATTGCATGTGAATTGTTGCAACACTTCCAGCAAACTCAGGGGTAGGAAAACGTTTTCCCCAAGGCTTGGTTCTACTCCAAAGCAGAGAGAAAGAAAAACATCCACTGGCCTATTTGAGTATTGAAATAGGCCCTTAGCAACTGGAGCCAGCGTGAGCTGGAGTCTTGTCAGCGCTGAACACAAGCGGCAAGCTCCAGTGAGCTCACTACGCCTGCTCTTCCTCTTGCACCTACCAACAGTCTTGGGCCTGCTTGCTTAAACCCTCACCACATACTTTGGCAATGGATTCCAGGCACCAAAACTTCCATGGCATTTTAGAAAGAGAGGTTTCATTTGGTTTGGCCTGAATTTTAGACTCTTGCCCCCCACACGGTTTAACAATAGATCTCCGCTTGGCACTCAGCTCTAACTCCTAACCCGGCAGTCCCCAGCCCTACCTCCTAAGCCAGCACTCCCCAAGCCCTGCCTCCTAACCCTTAATAAGAATTCAGTTGAGTATCAAGACTGGTGATTATTGCCTGGGAGAAAAAAAAATTCTAAGATAGCAGATAAGCAGAATATGGCTGATCTGCAAGGCAACGAAATGCAATTTCTGCTCAAACTGCTTACCCACCATGTTGGACGTGCTGACAAGGTACAGGCTGAAGCAAGCACTATTTGTTTATATTTTGCACAGCTCAAATACGGGAGCAACTTGCCAAACCAGAGGACGGAATCAGCAGTGCCGCCGTTCGATGCCCACGCGTGAAGAGGCACCGCAATGGATCCAGACGGATAACAGGAGGAAACAGTCAGCGCACAGTGGGATCAGTATGCTGTGCAGTTTAAACAAATGCAGAGTCTGATATCAAGCAGGAGGAGTCACGAGCGTGCACACGCTTGCTGAGGTTTTTCGGCGAGCAGACACAGAGCCTCGTGCTTCTCTCACGAGTGTACAAATATTACCTTTAAATGGAAAGCTCCTCTGTTTTTGTGCCATGCTGAGCACATCCAATAGCAGTGTAGCCCCTCATGGGTGTGGGGTTGGGTGCTCTATGGCGACATTTGACTTTGCAATGTGGTTGGAAACAGAGCAGATCTGGCTTTGTGGCATTGCTCCAGAGAGCACAGCTCCTCAGCATTTCAGGGCAGCAGCATTTCCATGGCCACTCCGATGTGTGAAATCGCTGGGTAGGCGGAAACACCGGGCAGAACAGGAACTAACTCAAACGACAGCTAATAACTGCTACTTCCTATTGATTTAATCCCTACAAATTGCACTTCTGTAGATGATGATACGCAATTCTCATTAAGCCAGACCAGAGGGAAGAACATTGGCACAGTAGAGCAGAATGGGAGTTTGAATGCCCAGATTTCAGACCCTTAAACAGTATAAACTTAATTGCTCAGCCCTGAAAAAAACAGCAGCAGCAATGCCTCGTTTCACAGTTTGATTGGAGAGTATCTGACTTCACTATTTCACTGTGAACTCTGGTTAGGACTCAGTTCAAAGACCATCTCGGCAACTTAAACATCTGTCCTGGTTTGCACTGGAATAAAGTTAATTTTCTTCCTAGTAGCTGGTGCAGTGTTGTGCTTTGGATTCAGGGTGAGAATAATGTTGACAACACACTGATGTTTTAGTATAAACTCTGTTTAGCAACTACTAAGTCAAGGATTTTTTAGCTTCCGAAGCCTGGGCATTCTTCCTTTTGAATCTGTGATGAAGGAATAATTGTGATAAGAGGGAAAACTTTAGATTGGGTTTTACGTCTTATGCTGCTCTGCCCACGAGCAGCCTGCAGCTTCCTCACAGGTCTTCCCTGCTGTCTTGGAGTGATTTTTTGTCTTGGAGTTTATCCTATGTCATCTGCCCATGCCCAGAAAAATGAATTTTATGCCTTTCTATGTCTTTAAACTGAGTCTGAGAAGGGAGAGGAGAAGTTCTGNCCCTGTCCAGACACAGCACAGGAACAATTTGCTGTGACTGGCTGGTATCTGTAACTCAAGGTACACAGATAGGTCACAGAGAATATTATGCTTTTCTTCCCTGAAGAATTAGCTCCTAGAACTTGGCTTCTGGTGGGAATACTCATGGCTCTGCATTCGTCATCTGCACTAAACACTCGCAGGTTTCTTAAACATTCCTGCCAGTAAACACACGCTGGAGAGCTGGAACGCAAAGAAAGAACTTGTTGAAAGTTTCTAATGAGCCTTCGAAACAGGGGAAAGTCATTTGCCTCATGTTTGTGATCAGTGCACTGAGCTCCTGACCTGGTCAGACCTTAAGGTGGTACCACAGAGTAGACGTTAATTTCCAACAAATAAAGCGTAAGAAAACTGGCCTCGTTTGACTCAAAGGCCACGAGGAAGGGCTGGTGCTGAGGCTCTTCCCCAGGGCAGCAAGCCAAGAAAGCCAGTGCCCTGACGCTTTTATCCACATTTCCCTTGGCGTCTTCAGTCCAGCTACAACCTTAGTGAAGGTCCTTCCCTAGAAATCCACATGAAATCTTCGTACAAAGACATTCACTGATCAGAAGATGCCTCAAGCCACTTCATTCCCTGCTCTCTAGCTGTCATCTTTTCAACCAAATGGATTTCCCTCAGAGATACAGGGAGAGATCCAGATAAGGTTAATGGTGGAGCTCATCTCACCTGGCTTTAGCCATTTTACAGGTGTCTCTCAAACCAACTGGCCAGGTTCCCTCTCTCATCAGTGTAAAGAGCTGTCTCCAGGAGTAAACTCAACCCTTGTATTCTAGAAAGGCAGAAATCTGCTCTTCCCATCTCTCTTCTGTAGCCCTGATCAAGCTTCCCAACCAGATGAGATCTTGGACATGGGGGCATCACTCTGTGTAACCATGAAAGGAACCTAAAAAACCATCTGATCCATTCAGGAGAACAAACATCCTGAAACTTCTGAGCTACAAACACACAAGGGACAATCACCTTCCCTACAAGTACAAGAGTTCTAAAACTATTGAACACAAAACATCTTTCACAGAGGGGAAAAAAAAGCCCCACAAGTGTACTGGGGAGGGATGGAGGGAAAACCGCCACCACCAATTTTCTACAAGACAACCTTTCCAACAGAAAATCTGTCATCGCACGGTCACAGGCATCAGCATGTCTTTTATCCAGCGCTGCTACGGAACGATAGCACTCGCAGCCTGCTGCTCCTTACGGTCTTGGGAGGAAAACAAAGGTTTTTGCCAAGTCGCCTGTTGCTATTTTTCATCCTGAGTGTTGGCTTTCATCATTACAGAACGGGAATTCTGCCACTGATTTCAAAGACTCCATGATCATAATTGTAACTTCAAGTTTATATTAATTTACACATGTTTAATTTAATTGCTTTGTTTAAAGATAAAAGGAGAAAAAATGGATTTCAAATCTCTCGACTGATTTCACAGCACATGTTCATAGTTCTATAGTTAAAAACTTACGCAGCTTTTTCCTCCCCCACGGGGAAACAGCACTATTAGAACCACACCTATCTGTGTAATGAAAGCAGCTATTAAATATTTACATCTTATCCATTGTAATGGAAATTTCACACTCTTCTAGTGTAAAACTGATTTCTCAAGCCCTCATAATCTAATGTTTTAAGGGTAACTTCATGCAAATTTCTCTGGAAAGCAGGCTAGAGGCTTAACCATCTGAAAAAAAAAAAGAAAAAAAAAAAAAAAGACTGCTTAAAGGCCATGGCACTGTAGGTATAAATCAGCACTGCTCTGTCACTAGAGCTGCGTTAACTTACACTTGTGTGATTATTTCAGAGACTCTGTCACTCTGAGGCACTGTCTGATGATCTAGAATCAATTCTATAGAAGAAAGCAATTTGTTCATCTTCACATGCACAGAGATGGGCAGTCAGTGGGCAGGTCATACTCGTGCGTGCAGAGGAGCATTCTCCACTGAACTCAGGTCATGGTTTCTCTCAGGAGCGTCCTCTGCACACTGGGAGAGGGTGCACAGGAATATTTACTGTCACTTCCTAAGGCAGCTGTAAGCTTGGGGTGCTGTGCAGCAGCAAGCTCACTCCCCAGCAGGGCTGCTGGCCAGGAGAGCAAGGATCGATCAGGAAAGATCCACACCCAGCTTTCCCTACCAGAAAAAAAAAGTGATTTTGTTTCCTATAGTTAATAGAGTTTTGCAATGGGGGCAGAGGAAAGGATAGGTTTTCTATTGGGGAATTTTTATATTTTATTTTTTTAATCCTAATTCATTGTTAAGGATTTGAGAACTTTGTCAAAAAAGCTGTGGTGATCTCCATGAATTTAGACCATCTAATGCCTTGTTTCTAAACTCTAAGACTAAGATCTAAAGAATGTTTAATAAACATCCTTTTAATCACAACAACACATCCAAGGGGTTGTTTTTGTTGGGGTTTGGGTGTTTGTTTGTAATGCGAATAGCAAGCTTTTGGTTTACTTTGTTTTTAAAACCAGGCCTTCACTTTCACGTTCAGCTGAAGTCAGAGATAAATCCGTGGTGGTTCCATTACTCTTATCTTGAAGCATTCTCTTTAACTCATATTTAATGAGTTGATCTACTGGAAAGATACGTGGGTGAGAATAACTGCTTTGTACTTTAATGGCAGCAGCCGCAAACGTTAACCTGAACCCAGGCAGGGCACGCCGAGGAAGTCTGACAAAGTTCACAACATCTGCCTAACTGTAAAAGGGCTCCTGCACACGTGCTCCTTGCACATGAAAAATCAATGTCTGAACCAGCAACCATCCAAAAATTGGATGCAGTGTTTCAGAGCGACTGAAGTGTCCACATGGGCACTCACCTGGCCACCAACTAGCAAGTGAACCTTTAATACACGTTCTCTTTTGCCTCATCTCTGACCTAAGTCATATTTAATCATCTGTTCTTCTCTGGTATTTAAAAGATGATCTATAGGAAAAAGCGTCCTTTCTCCTTTCTTTTCAATTCAGAAGAAATCTTGGAGTAAATCACCATTCTGTGGGACAGAAACTTTCTTTGAAAAAGGAGAGATCACCATAATTTTCTGACTGCTCCATCTCCCTGTGTATACCTTGAATTTAAAAGTCACAAAGCCAGAAGTAACACAAGTTGTGTCCAGGTTTCCACAGATAATCTTACCCAGACCTCCCACCCTTTCTGGACACCAGCAGGAGCCTGGGTCAGCCGAGGGGGATCTCATGCCAAGAGTCACGCACAGGATTCCCTCCTGGACCAGCGTGTCCTGAGCAGGAGGCCTGGGAAGAGCGGGTTAACAGAGCATGACTGACAAGCAGAGAAGTCAGAAGATATTAGTCTAAGTGGTTGTGCGTAATCATCTTCACTATAAATCATATTTATGTATTTATACCTCACTTGGCTCTTCAGCAAGAGTTTTGTTAGGAGTTGTTTTTTTTCTCTGTATCCAAATTCATAACATCTACTTACATGTAGAGAACTTACTGTACTTACAGAGCCTGACTCACCCGTATCTTAAAAGTTCACTCATAATTTTCCTTAATGTTTATTTCTTGAGGGCCATAAACCTCGTTGCCTGAGCAGTCGTCATCATTTTAACTCTTGTAGCAGCTTTGTTAGCTAAGTGATCAGCATGAGCAAGGGTCTAAAAATGATGGACTCTCACAGGCAGGGTGGTTCCTTCGCCCAGCCCCATTGTCAGAACTTTTTCTCATTTCATGGTGATCCCTTTTGGTGCAGTCACACAACAGGCACCAGCTAATGATTCAAACTCTCGGTTTGAATTCCTTTTGCTCATCAGGCCGAGGGTAAGATTTCGGCTCAGTGATGCAGTTCACTTTGCAGCGCTTCTCCTCAGGTAGCTGGGCATGCTCCAAGACACCCCTCTTCCTGCTACACACCAATGCATTCTTAGACAACTCGTCATCCTGAAAAGCAGCTGAAACAAATAAACAGTTTGACCGAGAAGCAGAAAATAGTAAACTGACTATGGGTCAGGTAGCAATCGGTGTTTCCGGCTCTGCAGACTGAAAGGTGGAGAGTTTTCTGCTTTCATCAGGTTTTCCAACTGCTCTGTAGGAGAAACTGAGCTCTACCATCCTGTGTTTTTCTCCGTGATACTTAGGAGCTGGGAAGAGTTTGATGATTTATTCAGTACACTGACAGACAGCTCTGCAAACCCACATGGCATTACTGTGCTTCCTCGGTCAGGCGTGTTTGAATTAGTTGTACACAGAGGGAAGAAAAGCTGTACGACGTTCTGCTGCTATCTTCTATCTGATAGCACAGGTATCAGAGCCCTGCATCTCATAGCCTGGGGCAGTTATTTATGAAGGAACACAAGAACAAGGCAAACATCCATACCCTATCTGTTATCCTCCTGGGTTCTGGAAATCTGCGGTTTAGACACGTTGCAAACTCAGGGGCTGCAGGTAGTCATAGAATCGTTCTGGTTGGAAGAGACCTTTAAGATCATTGAGTCCAATCATTAACCCAGCACTGCCAGGGCACCACTAACCCATGTCCTTCAGCATCACATCTCCAAGGCTTGGAAACCTCTCCAGGGATGAAGATTCCACTCCTGCCCTGGGTCTTTTGGGTTAAGCAGTCCCCAACTCCTTCCTCATGATCTCAACTATCCCAATCTTTCTAAACTAAAGGACAAAAATACATAAGCACTAAAATGCTGCTAAACCAAGCACACCCTCTTCACACTTGCACGGCTTTGGTGTAATGGCTGTTTGCTGTGGTAGGCAGTGTGAAGCAACACCTATCTGCTCTAGGTCTTAATTAAGATGAAGGAAGAGGGGTGTGAAGAGGAATGGACGAGCGGTGTCTCTGCAAATGAGTTAGTCTAAGACAAGCCAAGCACTTCACACTTCCATGGTTAAGAAATACAAAGCAAGTTCTGTGTAACCAGCAATTCTTAACCAGTGCTTTTCAAGAGAGACCATTTTGGAGACTCTTACATCTAAACGTTCCCCAGGATTTGAAGTAAATCCGAATTCATACAGTCCAGAAATGAACGAGGTCACTGGAAACCATCACTGTATTATCTTTAAAATGCCTTGGAAAGAGCAAATACTACATGATAGATAAGTGTGATAATAGGTTAGCACAGGAGAAGAAATGCGAGGCTGCCCTGGAAGAGGGGACAGACTTTGCATTGACTTTACCTTCCAATCGTCCTTCTCGGCCTATGTGAAATAAAACTGAGGCAGGAAGGAGGACATATCAGAACAGGAGCTAGGCACAGTGATCTAAGAGTAGCTGAAACTGGGAATAAGTCTTGATGTAGAGTTTGGTATTTCTCATTTTGTCAACAACACCCCTGCCTCAGGAGTCAGGCAAGTCTGATCTTGCTGAGTGTCTGGGCAACATCTTTGTGCCCATCAAAAAAGGTCACCTGCTCGCAGCTGAGATGGACTTGTTTGGCAAATGCAAAATCTGCAAAATTTCCCCTGAATTACTTCAGCAGCAAAGGGGCAGAGTTACTTTTTCCCTCCTTTCCCCACACACTGAGAATACCTGCTTCCTGCTTTTGGACGGGATGAAGCACAAAGGTGATAAAATAACCAAATAAAGCTGTCCCCATCTCCCACCACCCACCCGTTCCCGAGGTACAACTGGACATTTCATAGTCAGGAAATGTGTGAACAGTTCAGGGGAGATGCAGGAACAAACAACATCTCATGAGATTGTCTTTACAAAGGCTTAAATACACTTCAGATAAGAATCTAAAGAGACAGGAGAGCTTCAGACATCTTGAGTTTTACCCTTCACTAGTTTCTGACTCAACTGGTTTAGATGCTCTCTTCAAAAAGAGGAGGAGAATGCACCCATGTGGACAACTCAATTCCATTATGTGCCATGCTTCAGCTTGAATTTTTTTTTTCCCTCCTTGCTGCAAAACATCTCCCTGCTTCACCAGTTTAATTAAACCAATCCCATAGCAAACTACATCTGAGCCAGCTCAGTCATGTGGGTTTAGGGGTTTTTATTTAGTATTATTATTTTTCCTCTGAACCAAAATTTACTTCTTTCATTATCCCATAGTCACAAAATCTTCTTCTGCCTCTTTTCAATGAGTCAGACCCTTCTGCCCTTACTCTGGAAAAATCTTTTGTCCATTTCACAGAGCCCTGGAAGAACACTGCTAAAATCTTTTCAGAGGCCACTCATTTGTATCTCTATTCAAACCAGCTTGAGGTACACGAGTTTTTTTGCTCACATCCCTCAAGTGTGCCAGGGAATCACCACACCAAAGGTACCAACACGTGTGAGCGCTCAGTTTGCCTCCCACCTTGCGATGCGAGTAACTCAATAATTAACATTCTGCCTGCAGCACCAGGGCTGTAACAGGTGAGCTAAACAGAGCAGATCCAAAGACGCAGAAGGAGAGAGATTTTCCACAAGACAACTTACCAGGTAACAACCCAGCTTAAAAAGGGAGCGAACCATTTGGAGGCCACATGAAATGCGTTATTCACCCTTCCTGCCTCACGTTTCGTGCTTCTACTGTCCGAGTAAGATGCTCATTAATCTCAGGATCCCGAGTTTGGCATTTTTAGCTGATGGGGGAATTGTCATAAGGTGTCCTGTCAGCTGCTATTTGTAGTGATTGCGCTGGGAGCTCGACATGCGTTGCATTGTTCAGGCTGGTTTTGTTCTTTTATTTTCCTTGGGCTGGCTGCCTCCTGGAACCTCTACTCTGACTACTTCCTGAGGATTAAAGCATGTCTCCTGGGCAAGGAGACGCAGGGACCACCTGCAGATTCTGTTTAAACATCCAGCCTTGCAGCCTGATTGATCTCACAATAGGACTGCATAATGTAAACACTTCATTATTCCACTAAAGGATATGTGCTGTACCACCTAAGGTCCCTCCGACCAAGATTCAGTTTTAGATGGTTAAAATCTGCTAAGCCACACCAGAAGAAGCTAAACAAAGCAAAATCCATCCTAATGACATTTTAAAGTCTCTTAAGTTAAACTAATTAAATACCATTAAGTTGGAAACTTCACCCTACTCCTTTATTCCAGGACTTTGCCATCAAGTCGCAGCAGCGCTCGGGTCCGTTGCTTCTGATGCACCATTTCTTTGTGTCTGATAACAACCAAAACCCAGATTATCAACGGGATTTATTCCCACTCTGAAACCTAGATACCACAAATTCAACATTGGGAATTTGTTTCTCAACTGAGAGGACAAGTAGGAAACAGAGGCTCAGTTTTGGGTCTGCCTGGGATATACCCAGGGAGAAATGGGGGCCGGAGGAGACACTTCTCCTTGGCTGCTTCCAACATGGAACCTACTCATTCCCAGCCTGGCACGGCAGAGGGACAAACGGAGAAGGTGGAAGGGACCTTTCTGTTCCTCCCAAACCACAGAAGCCAAGAGAATCAACACTTCTAAGTATTTCCTATGGGAATTTTCTATTGGTATTTCCTTTTGCCAGATCAGAAACTGAGAAGAGGCCACTGCCCAGCCCCAGATTTGGGAGGGCCACAGCCTGTACCTGAACCAGCACCCAGCAGCTCTTGCTCCTTCCAGCACTGAGCTTTATACCATCTTTTCCCTCTCACTTAGGAACAAACAGCTCCTCTTAGAGCAAAAGACAAGTCAAGGGCAGAGCTGTGGCTGTAATGTTGCACCTCCTGGGACTCAGGGTTTAGCTCTTATGAATATTTCAACATCGTTCTTGTGGTTTATTTCCCTTCAGGATTTGTTTGTTGGTTGTTTTGTTTATTTAACAGCGTTAATTAAAAACTAAAGGCACACCCAGCCCGAGCGAGGAGCAGTAATCTGAGGAACTGCCTGAGTTCCTCAGGAGGGAGGAGAAGTTTACTCTGAATTTATCTAGGTAGCTATAAATAATAAAAGAACAAAAAACTATGGAGTAACGCACCCCACACGCATCTCACACGGCTTCTGGAAGCACAAACCAAAACAATAGAGTTTCATTCCGCTTTCAACAAAACAGCCCATTTTGTTTAGCAAACAAGGCAGGAACACGCTCAGTCTGTGGAATTGGGCACTCACAACCTCAGCACAGAATTCAGCCGTGAGGTCTCGATTGAGTACAGGGCATCGGTGAGGCATGGGAGCACTTACCAACGTCAATGACACATGGAACACACACGTACTTGCACGCTTTCCAGAATCAGAGCTTAATTGTTCGGCAAATGGCAATAGTTCAGTCTTTACACCAAGCAGATTATGAACTGAAATACACTAAAAAAAGAAACCAAAACTCCTCTGCTTTGGATTGCCCTGCAGGCCTTCAGCGAGATGGTCTGTGAGACTTCAGAACTCTTGAGCCTGTCTGAAAATGGATGTCACTGCCCTGTTGCCTTCTGCTGACACTCATATTTTATGATAGGCACCAAAATTTAATTCCCACGATTCACATGTAAATTAGTAAATAGGAATAATTTGAACTTTGAACACTGTCTGAGATCATGTTAAGATTATTCAAGTCCTAAAAGTAGGTTACAGTGCTTCCAATCTAACCAAGAATAAAAATAAAATGAGACTTTGGAAGTGGAGGGGGAAAAAAATGAAAAACCCCACAACCAAACAAACACAACAAATAAGCACAGAATGTACATAACAGAACCTGTATACTAGAAAAAAAAATATATTTACATTTGACAGAGGACAGCTACAGTCAAGACTTCAAATATGGCACCAGCACTGGTTCAGGAAGGATTTCTGCCTCCAGGTTTGACAGAGAAAGCAGCTTTTTAAAGTGTTCTGGAATAGAACTTTCTCTGAATTTCTTATAGTAAACTTCATCCTTGAAGGTTTCTTTACAAAACTATACAGTTTATCCTGCCTTTACCAGCAACTTACTGGAGGAACAGCTTCTCACTGTGTGAATGGTTCTACAATTTTATTTGAAAGAAAGTCCTTATTGTAAGAAAGGATATTGAAGCTGACTCTAAATTTCAATATGCATTGTGCTGCCTCTCCTTCCTTTAAACCAGCAGAGCTAAAAACCATTTAAACCAAGAGCGGAATCAACTCCCTGTTTTTAACAAAAGCCACCAAAATGTAAAATCCTGACATCTTCATAGCTGAATTCCTCACTAGGTCAGGCCTGCTCCTGCAGTTGCACTCAACTATTAACATCCAACTGCTACCCACCTCAACTGCTGTAGGAACAAGGTGTCTTCTCCTGAACCCCGTCCACAGGAGCTCTCCTCAAGAACTTCACCAGCATCATTCTCACCCAACAGAACACATATTTTAAATTACATTTTAAAAGGCACATGTGTTGCCCACTGAAGAGCACTGCTGTGAGGAGACCATCGAGTGGTCTGGAGGAGAAGGAGGCTCTTCCTCCAGCACCCACCCCAGCAGATGAACCTCATCAAGTTATTTGAGCTCTCCAGGCCCTGGCTTCTTCCTCTGGGAGCTGCTGGGTAAATACCTCAGCACCACAGAGGAGACTGATGAGACTGCTGTATGGTGTTCCTACCACAACCCAAAGTCTCCTGAACAATAGAAATTCCTGTTAGGGAATCGGTCTGCAGAGCTTAATAGAGATTTATTTATTTTTAAGAGTTGCATAGCTATAATTCAATTCATTCTGACTAATGAGTCCAGACTTGTTCTTCATGGTCTTTTCTTGTGCCCAATAGCTTTTCTTTTAACCTGCTTTCCTTTTAAAATCTTCCCCACTGTTTTTAGGGCCTGTCTTGCAATCCCAAAGCAGATAAATTTTGGTTTACAATCTCCCTTAAGTTTGCAGCAGCAGAGAGTAAAAAAGGTATTTTCTTTATCAGGCCCTTCTCTGCCTGGACAAGGAGAGTTGGCAGAGCGGCTGTTCTCAGCCCCTGTGCCAGGCTGGCAGCCTCCGTGGGCACAGCATCCATCTGGAAATTCAAATCCGGGGAACCTCAATGTTATGAGGGATGAAGTTAAGCTACAGGTCTGCAATCCAAATCTGAAGAAATTTCCAAACTGAAGAACCGGGGACTCGTTTCAAAACTTTATAGAAACAAAGAGCCAGGAGGTTTTGATCTGAATCAGAAAACTCAGGCGCGTTGGGAGCTTGGTGTTTGGTCTGGGTCCTGTGCCCAAGCACAGCAGCTGTAAAGTGATTACTCAGCACTGCCTGTCCACTTCATTCATCTCTGAACTTCTGCTGTGCTGTTATGAATGCCTGGCATCCTTCACCTGCCTTGTATCCAGGATCAGGTAAATCTAAAAGTATTTTTGCTTTCATGCAAAAGAGCTAAAATATGGGAGGGTGGGGATTGAGGCGATCACCTCAAACATTGCAGTTTCTCATTTCTGACATCCACAAAATGTAGGTGTTTTGTGCTAAACCAGATTTCCCAAGTTACTTGAAGTGAGCTGCTACTGGTGTGTATCATGCAGAGTTTCCCTTTGTTGGTGCTACCACTTTATAGTGTTCAAAAATAACCCAAACAGGTTAGGTAGTAACCGAGATGTTATCTGAGTAAATTTTACCCCAGGGGATTCCTTCAGAGTCAAAAATGTTTTAGT
The DNA here is from genome assembly GCA_013396935.1 of Baryphthengus martii. Lineage (NCBI taxonomy): Eukaryota > Metazoa > Chordata > Aves > Coraciiformes > Momotidae > Baryphthengus > Baryphthengus martii. The sequence goes on from VWZK01001384.1 coordinate 224,026, forward strand.
CTGCACGAATGTGGCCCCAAGGAGGATTTTACAAGCAAACAAGTTCCACAGCACGGAAAAGCAGGCAAATGTGGAAAAGGGTCAAAAAGGAACAGAAAAAAAATGGTGACACATTTAGGTAGCAATGGTTTTTTAATACCTTAGTACTGATATTTGTCTGCCTTTGCAAAAAATGAAAAAAGGAGAACGCATCAGGGCTTTTGTAAAAATGACAGCTTGCTTGTTTCGGTTTTGTAAGAGGCACAGGCAGGTCCAAACAAAAATCCCAGAACCAAACACCATTTGTGGTAGGAAGAATCAAACTCCCAGAATACAAGCACTCCTTTAATTTGAGCACTTTACAATCCAAATCCTCTTCTGTCTCTGGATTACACTGCTGGGCATTGTCTGACCATAAAGCCAATTTAATTTTCCAGATCATCCATCCAGTGCTTCTGAGTTGATCTAGAGAATTTTACACTGCTTACTTCTTCCACTGCCAGTTTAATAAGGAAAATAACTTGAGCCAGAGGTGTCTATGTCCCTTGGTAACCCTGATCTGCATATAGAGCCTCTCGTGTTCACAGCAGCCTGGTTTAGGCTAGCGAGGAGACAGCCAGCTCACTGTCTGCCCACCTTCTGACCTGCACCCTTCTATCTGCACATCCCACCTCCTTCCCCTATTATAAACATGGGAATTTGTAATTTGTAAATAAAACTTTAGGACCCTCATAGGCACACAAAATGATTTCGCCCTCTCAAACTTCAGTCATTCCTGGTCCTGAGGAATAATCAGTCTGAGAGTTTCTGTACATCAAGTACCGCACATGCCTTTGCTATTTTTAGTTTTTCATAGTACCTAAAGTGATGGAGAGTTCTTGGTTGTTTATCTGGGTTTATAACAGTAAGGTCAGAGCACTGGTTTGGAGGGGACCTCAAGGATCCTCTAGTCCAAGCCCCCTGGCATGGGCAGGGACACCTCCCACCAGAGCAGGTTGCTCAGAGCCCAGTCCAACCTGGTCTTGAGCACATCCAGTGATGGAACATCTGTAACCTCCCTGAGCAACCTGTGCCAGTACCTCAGTGTTCAATCAATCAAAATGAAAGGGTGCCTTATTTATTTTCACCTCTTGGAAAAATTCCTTGGAAGTTACCCCATCTTGCAGGTGACCAGAAGGAATCCATTCCAGTGAGTTTCTGCTGTCCTGCTGCTGCAGCAGAGCCCACACACACACCAGTTCTGTTCAGTATTTCTCTGGGCCAACTGCTCCACACAACAGCTCTCAGACAATTCCTCCTGTCCTCACAGAGCATCTTGTCACATCCTTGGACATAAAAAAGCAAATTAAAAGGGATTAGAAAATGGTTGCATTAAGACCACTTTTAAGGATCTCACAAGATTTTTTTAATTTTTTTTTTTTAATAATAGTCTAACTCCATTAACGAAAAAAATTAATCCCATTGTAAGTGGTTTTGTTAATGGTGGGAGTTAGCAGGGAAGACAAGGAGCTCAGCTTTAGCCAGGTTAAACAATAACTTGCTACTATTTGTGGCTGGCTCCCAGAGGGCCAAAGAAATTAACTCATGGTTAGTTAAATAATAGTTTTATTAAAACAATGATCAGATCAAATAACTGGCATGTATGTGCAGGAAGTCTTTCAAAATACTCAGGTCCTGCAAAAAAAGTTAGATCAAGAAAATGTCTTTTAAATGTCTGATCCCTGAAGTAACTGAAACCTGTAGAAACTGGATGCCTTAAAAAGATTTTTTTAAACCTTAATCCCAACATTCTCTCCTAAGAATAACACAGTTCTCTACTTTCAGTGTTTTCTCTTCGTACAGATGTTTTCGTTCCCTTGTTACAGTAGAGAAATTATTTTTTTTCTGTGACCACAGCTCTCATTTAACCTTTTATTTTATTTTCAAAAAGAGAAATAAATGAAAGAGATCTAAGGCTGTGTGGTTTCACATCCCCCAGTTGGGCTGTCCAGCGAAAGGAGCAAGTAACTGGAGAAGAGGAATGCTGACTGAAGGACAAACTTCCAGATACCCCACAAGCTGTGGACAGCTGCAGCCGCAGAAGCATGGGTGAGAGCCACTGCACACCCCGCTCCTGAGGGTACCTGGTCCCTTTTTCGTGCCACCATGACCTCACCAGCCACCTTCTCACGCTCACCTCTTTGCAGGCGAGAAGAGCAAATTCCATCCCGAGTTATTGTGCCGCACCTTAGTCTCCCAAGTAGTGGACTCCCCTACACTGGGTAGTTGACAGGGTGCTGGACTGTCTCACTTAAATTNCCGGGCACTCTAGGAATCTTAATCCACCTGGGCAGTGAGAGCAACCCAAAAGCAGCCCAGCTCCCATGGCCCTGAGGAGCTCTGCCCCAGGCTCCAGGTCTGCAGAGTCAGGTCTGCACTGAAATCGCTCCCAGCAAAGTCACCGGCTGTGGTATGAGAGGATGGCGGTGTCTGGAGCCGACTGCGCCTGAAAAGGGCTGGATGACCTCACAGGGTTCAGGGAGAGGGCAGGTGGGCAGGTTTCCTGCAGGCAGGGCTTTGGCCCCGGTTCTGATCCACCAGACTAATTGCCCGGCGGATGATGCTCTGTGACCGTCGGGGTTTGGGAAGGCGGGTCGAGGTCCCGCGGTGTTTACACAACTTTCAGCGCAAAGGAAGGCTGTCGGCAACACTGTGCCTCTTCAAAGAGAGCGGCGGTGGTGGCGGCAGCAGCGAGAGCAGCCGATTTCAGCACGGAGAGCAGGTTTTCCGCTGGGCAGCCCCGTGCCCACGCCGGGGCAGGTCTCCATGGCAAGGTGGGTGGATGTCCCTAAGGTGCCCGCGCTGCGCTCGGGTAGCGGCGAGCGGGGCCGAGCGGGTGGGGGTAGAGCACCGGGTTGAGCTTCTTGGAGGAAGGGCAGGTAAAAACTTGCTGAGTCTTGTATCCAAGAGTCGAGTATTTACCTGTTGGAGCCCTGCATATTAAGGCCCACGCATTTACCCTGCAACACAACGTGGAATTTTAATGAATTCACGGACTCTGGAGGCCCCCACCCTCCTCTGCTCAAACAACTGAAATCTTTTGCATTCCTCTTGGCCGTGCCTACCCTGCGTGCGTGCGAGGGCAGAAGAGCAGAGTGGGAACAAACAGGCCTGTGACTGAACACACGGTGACAGACCTTCTGAGATGCCATCCCAGCCACAGCAGATGATGTCCCTGCTCTCTTAGAGCACAAGAGGATCAGAAATGAACTCTGAGCTCACCCCTCCCATTCAGGCTAGTGTGGCACCAAGTTATAGAGCATCACAAGCCAGGCTCCATCACTTCAGTCTTTCTGCTGAAGAAAGCACTCTTGCTCAAACACAGAACATTTGCGGTGGGCATAATCCTCAGCTAAAGGAAAAACCACATCCAGCAGTGAGGCCGAACCTCGACCAGAGTTGCCATGTCGCACATCATGCTGCACGTCACCCCCATCCAAGAGAAAGAAGGGTGCAGATGCAAGCTAACTCCCAGTACACAGTGGAATTGTTTTTTACAGCCTCCAGATATACATCACTGTCTGAGCCCCAGGGCAGGGACCATGCTGCCCACCAGAGAGAGAGGTAGGGACAGTTTTGTTCCAGTATCTCAAAATGTGACGAAATACCAGCAAGATAAACTCTAGAGATCAGTAATCTCACATCTTATTTTGACAACTACTACTGGAAAGGAAAAAAAACACATGTCCTATGAAGAAGAGGAGGACAGCAGAGAAGAGGAATGGGTGGCTGGGCTGGAGACAAAAGACAGAGGACGCACCGTTAAAGCTGATCAATCCTTATCTGCTCCAGCTGAAGCCCAAGGGATGACTTCTCCATAGGCAACAGTGGTGCATTTCTCATGCCAAGACATCCTGAGTGAATTGGTTTGACAAATCCCGTAGCAGGTAAGAGGATTTCAATGGGGATAAGATTTGACATTTCAAAGCAGGCTTCTCAAAAATACAACCTGCCAATGACAGTCAATACCAAATTTTGGATTAAGAAACATTGGACAGCTCTGTGCTCTTCTAAATCCCAGGCTCAGCATCAAAGGAGAAGGAGCAGGGTGAGTAATGAATGCAAATAGCTGCATTTGGATTTGAACGCAAGTCAGAAAAGCCTGTCATGGAAGAAATCCCTCAGCTCGTCTCCCACCCTCGGAGTCAGACTGGATAACTGAGCACAACAGTGTTAACTCCTGTGCCTACTGACAACTGCCTGTTCACCACACTCCAGGACCTGGAAGGCTGTTTCATGGAGACACAGACAGTGCTAGTGACATTCAGTGACAGCAGATCTATCACATCAGTTCTTCCATCCTCCTCTTCAGCTGCTCCTGACTGGTGAACCACTTACAGCAGAAATTATTCTAGCAAGAGCCTTGAATTTACTTTGGTTATAACCAGTCTCACACCTATTTCTCTCTGTAACTCTCATTTTCTGCCTCGATGTATTCTCCAGGTATTTAGTCCCTCTGACGTTCCCTCCCAGCTCTGTCACAGGCAGTTTCAGTAGCACACTTCCACTTTCTGGCTGAGAATCTCTAGTAAAATTAGCATGGAAGAGCTTTTCCGAGATCAATCATTAAGTACTTTCAGTAACAACTTCCCTCCAGTCTGAAAGGTCTCTTTTCACTCAAATCTGCCCTTTAGCTGATCTGCTACTGACAATTTCTCTGCCCTTAGCCAGCATGTCTCAGTTTCACGTGCCACAGCATACTGGAAGCTAAGCGAGGACTGTGCTTCCCTGGCTAGAAACACCAGTGCTTTTACCCAAGGTAGTGAGGAGGTTTACCCGAATCATGCTAGATGGAGATTTTTGTGTTTCCTTTCCTTCTCTCATTATGTGCCCTGCTCTTTCTTTCAGATCAGCTGTCACCGGTACCGTGCGTTCCCACAGGGCTGTGCTCACTCCCTCCTCAAAGGCAGGCCCAGATTCCCAGTTTCTGTGGCCGAAGGACCTTTTACTATTTGTTTTACTTTCCTTCACAGAGTCAAACTCAGCTTGACTCCTGCCAATTCTCATTTTGCCCGTACATTTCCTGACCTCTCACACGTGCTTTTCTTTGCTGACCTGTTCTTTTTTCTATTCCTTCTTCAACCAGAGTCGATAACTTCTCTTCCCTGTTTTTCTCTTTCTGAGATATACCTGTTCCAGAAATTTTTTTGCACATTTGACTGAAAGAAAAGCCAGCCTCGCTTTACAGTCCAGCTCTCTTGAGCTCTTCAGGCTTTACCTAGTTCCCTAATGTATCCAATGCCATCCATTTGGAACTGAGAAGCTTAGCTATAGACCTGCTCTTGTTTATCCTTCATTTTAATTGAAACCGAAATCACTCAAACCAAGGTTATTTTCTACTTTCTATAACTTAACAGTGTCAGATCTGAAAAAGCATCACCTCTTGCTGTCTCAGTGACTGGCAAGGAACTCTGTTGGTTATTGCATTCAGAAACATCTGAATTTAGCTCTTTGTTCCCCTGCACAATCCGGGAAGCTAAAGCCTCCCATAATGACAGACCTCTAACAAGCAAGATCTGTATCTACCGAATCCAGCTGTCGAGCTCAGTGGCAGATACACTACACTGCCTCAGCAAGCAGGCTTCCCCAGCATGTCTGTGGCTCCATTAGGTTGGTTATTTAGCTCCTATTATCTCTCCTTGTTTAGCTCATTACAGGCTCACAGTAACGCCACATTGTTCACTTCTGTCTCTCACAAGCCAGCTGTGCTCCAGGACCTGCACTCCTGCCATTCTTCTCCTTCAGTCACTGTTCTCAGATCTACAAATACATAGGTAGCACCCACCCCGCCACCCCTTTCTCATATCCTTAAATATTCACTTAAACTTCCCCCACCACTTCCAGGCGAAACTGAAGTCCTGTGATTTCCATTTCTGGGACAACCTGCAACCAGCAACCTTCTCAGTTACCTTCACAATTGTTTTGCCATCTCTGTTGCACTTCAGCAGTCATCCTCACCTATCATTCCTTCTCAGAGCTTTTTCTCTCCCCCAGGTATCCACACTTTCACTCCCTATCTGTAGGATCTCTTTCCAGCCCTGGCTCTTGGCTATTCAAGTTCATTTCTTGCCTGGTACAACCTAAGCCCCTCATTTCAGCATGACGTCCGTAGATAGATTCTGCCACCGCAAGCTGAGATTCATTTTGGCCAGATTTCTATTTCTATTTCATGTATTTATTTTTAAATGTGGATAATTGATTAATCATATTTTGATCTCCACCTCATGCTTTATTCTCTTCCTCAGTGCTCTTAGTTATTAATTAGTACAATGAAATATAAACTGCCCAGAAAGAGGAGCATCTAATAGATACAATCCAGGTTGCTCCGGATATCTTCAGAGGTATAATATTCCTTGCACAATACCCTTAAGCTATAATCTTCCTTATTCCTACCTTAAATCAAACATAAAAGTACTCAGACTCTATCAACTTTCTCCCTTTATCACAAATAAAAATAACTGTGTTTGGCAAACGTTGTCTATTCACACTCTCTCTGCTTGCTGGAATTTCACCTTGTGGGAGCTCATGCAAACCATTTTTTTATTGGCTTTGGTTAACATAAGTTCAAATAAACTCATCACTCAAAGCCAAACTTTCAAAAGGTGTCATATTTTGCCTGCTTTGAACTCAAGGGTTTCGCAGCCTTTCCCTGTAGAGCTGCCAAGGTCAGCAAAGTTCAAAGAACCTTCCCCACATTGAAAACCTGACCCGGAGACCCATCTCGTTTGAGTGTTTATGGCAACGGCTTTACAGAGCTGCCTGCTTGTCCTTCTGGCACCCCAAAGAAAAGCCACAGGTGTGGATTTTCCAGCATTGTCACCTGGAGAACACGGTGTTGGGACTTTTAAAGAGCTGTATGTTACACCGCTGCTGTTGTAGGAGTCGTCCCTGCTTCTGTTTTACAAGGAGCTGGTGCTGCTTTGAAATGAGCCACCGCTCAGACTCTGGATTCCAGCTCCTCGAATTCCCCAGGTGACTCAGTTTCATACCTGCCCTAATAACGTCGTTTCCAAGATGGGTCCAACCGCTCCCTCTATTCCCAAAGCCGTATGAAAACGCGGTACCCTGCTCACGCGCTGGCCTCACTGCACACTGACACCCATCAGGAGATCACTCACCTCATAAAAATCACACAATGATCAAAATTTTTCCCCACAGCAAATCTCAATCAATTACACCGTTCCTGGACTGCCTGCAGATGGGACATCAAGAAGAGATAAGTCCACACATGTCTATATTTCTATATACACACACGTGAAATGGTTCCCTCTTGTGCTCCACACTGAAACCAAGCTGAAAGCGGAGTTCACGTGTAGTTTATGTCCCACCTCTGACTCTGAAAGCACAGATGGTTACAAACCATAACCAGCAGCATTACTAAGGATGGATACATACTAGAGGCATTTCTTCTCATTCTCTCCTTCCTCCGTGCTGTGCTGGCCACCACTGCCTACGGTGGATGTACAATACCACACAGTGACCTGCTCTGCGGGTACATCAGGACTTGCTATGTTATGTACTTCCACTAAGAACGTTTTATAAAAAGGCTGACTGAGAATAAAATTAATTTATCAGTTACTAGGAAAATATTACTCCAGGAAATACTAAATACGTATATATAAGCAGCGATGGCCATAATACGTCAGTACCGAGGTGCTTTTACCAGACACAGAGAGGCGTTTCAGATGCGCTCTGTTGTTGGCGTGAAGTCAGAATCACATGGGTCACATCTTTACCCGTGTCCATTCCCACCAAGGACAGGCACTTCGGGTTAATTCTATCAGGTACCAGCCCAGCCTCTCAGCCTGTCCATCATATCCTCAGTAAAACAGAGGCTAGAGAGCCCCTAAAATCCCCCTTGCTGTTGCTGGGATCTGTTTCCAGGTAGCATCTCTGCCACGCCGGCTCACTTTGCCCTCTCCACCATTTAGCAAGAATGAGGCAATTCAAAGAGGACAGGAAATCACCGAGATATTAGTTAATTAAACCTCAGGCCACTGCAATCAATACATCTGCTAATCTCTTCAAAATTAAGAGGTGAGCGAGGAGCAAAATCAACCAAGTAATAAACTCTTCCATTGGGACGTAGCTTTGGATCAGAAGCCTCTGGCTGCTGTGTGTTTACAGGAGCTGAGGCCCTTGGCTTTGTTCTGAACTATGGACACGTGTGAATCAAGAAAACCTGTAGAAACCCTTCGTGAAGGGTGCGCTGACTTTGCCAATGCACCGACCCCCAAACCCTTATCTGTAAGACACACTCGCCCAGTCTCCTCACAGCTCAGCTCTGTCTGCTCCCGGGTGCCTATTCTCTCTTTCTCTGAGGTGATTAAATAAGCTCCCCGTCTCTCCAGGCTTGTGCAACTGCCTCTCGCTTAGTCACCCAAGTGCTTCACAACACCCCAGAGAAGAGGAGAGGAGTCAGCTGAAACAGGAGCCTTCCCGGCTCTGACATGTAAAGTACTTGAACTCGCTGCTAAATAAACTTGGAAAAATGTTCACAATGCAGCTGTGTGCACAAGATGCTGCAACCTCAGGGCAGGGGTAATTATACACAAACAAGATAGTTAGGATTTATGTTCCCCTCAAATAAAAATGTGCGTGGCTCATGCCAATCTCAGCGCTTCATGGTATGCCTGCAATCTGAGGCAAGGGAATGAGTTCTCTGTCAGGGTGAACAGAGCAGATACCATCACTGCTTTATTTTCTAATAAACTTTACAGGCGTTCTAAGCATTGTGGGTACACATTGAGATGCTTTTCTCCATAAGAGGTTGAAGATTCATGGGAGGTCTTTTAAAGGCCCTGTGGTGTAAATGTTTTTTTTTCAGGCAAATTTTCTACTGGCATACGCTGGGGATTCCTTTTCAGAAGTTATGGGGTTAAAGCTGAAGCCCACAGGAATGTCAGGCCAAAAGACAACTGGAAAGGTTTCAGGAAATAGGAACAAGGACCCCAAGACTCTTCAGAGCAAAGGTTTATCTACCTTGCTCCTTAAATTCTCTCACGAAGGAGTGCGCCAACTACTTGTGCAAGTAGCCTGTTGCAATGCTGAAGCATCTCTCAGAAGGTGAGATGTTTGTCCTAACAGACAATGCCAATTAACCCTGTTGCTAACAAAGTCAAGCTCTCCTTCTCTCAGCGAACATGGCTAAAGGGTGATCACTGTCCTCCTCATAACAGCTTTTTAATCATGGTCATATTGTCTTCTCTTCCTGCAAAAAAAAGTTAAGCCAATTCCCTGATCCTTTGTGTTTTCAAAACCTCTTAACATTCTTCTTGTGCTTTGGGTTTGTGTTTGAATGTACCGCACCAATGCACAATGCAGAATAAATAAATAAATAAATAAGATTTCAAAGAAACACGTGAAGCCTTGACTGTGGTGAGATTTCTCAGCAGCCATTCTCCTAGACCAACCTCAGCAGTGAACCTGTGCAGTGATAGTTACACTCCCATGCTCTAAATAATCTCATTCTAAATATCAAGGGAGACTCTTAAGTACACCTACGGAGCTCTGCACAGTAGAACCTGACATGGTGTGACTTACGGTGTTGAAAGGAGACTTTATAAGCTTCATTAAAGTTGCTGCAAACAAGGAAAACTCAACAAACAGCTTTGAGGAGTACTTTAGTAAGCAGTTGCTCACTGGCTGGAATGCAAGTTACACCACGTTAGACCCGTTGCAGATTTTGCCCCAAGGACCCAGGGAGCCGGGTGGGAGAGCGACGGGCATTCCCATCAGCCCATCAGGCTGGACAGGCTGCAAGAGCAAGTAGTCAGTCTGAGATTTCCCTTTCTCGACCACAACAACAGGGAGGAAAAAGTTAATTCATTCAGCCTTGATATTTAGATCTAGTTCAGTTAAAATTGTAAGAGAAAAAGGTTCAGGAGTTCATCATTTATTTAGTCAAATAACAATGAAGACAGAATTTGCCTCCCTCTGCTTGCAGAGGAGTTTCACGGGGTGAAGATCCAGGCTGTGCACGTGACACGTGAGCAATAGCTGGCTCTTCACTGGAGTCTTCTGGAACCAGAGGACAGAGGCGCAGGAAATACTTGCCTCTATCAGCTCTGGACACGAGAGAGCTCTCGCTAGCACTTCGCCAATCTTCTGTCCACTTGTGGCCACTATTGCCATGGGACAGTTCTGTCCCTTGACATAGGAAAAAAAATAGCATACTAGCCAGGCACAGGAAAAAGACACCGGTTCCAAAACCCACGGCAGAGAGGAAAATGTTCCTTTTCCTGCTGGCAGTGTTATTTGTGTTGGCAGAACGTGTCGTTTGGACCGTGAAAAGGAGTACATGTAACGAGCTCTCTGAGCTCATCATCGTATCCCTGCCAGTGCCAACCATTAGCAGCTCAGAGTGTTGTGGAAGATGAATCCATTACAGCTGTTAGGTATCTGCCAGTTCAAAACTTAGTGAAAACTGCTCAGAAATCAAGTGACTTCAGAAACCAGAACATTTTTGCTTGTTTCAGCGGCTCAAATGGGCACATGCAAAAGATACCATCTTCCAGTAGCCCATTTTGCAATTGATTGGAAATTAAATCCTTTGTGCTTGAATCAGGGTGGGGAAAATATTTTGAGACTGCAGTTTGATCTAAACGTTGCGCTTACTTGTGGTTTGGCAAAAGACTCTGAAATGCTGTTAAATCAAAAAAGCAAAGAAAACGTGCAATTGCCATGTCTCTGCTTATAAAAAAAATGTTTTAAAATAACCACATGCATCACTCACTACACAGATGCCACATTCTTCCCTTCCCTTGTTTAATAGCTAGCTGTCAATCTATGTTGAAGAGCAGTTACCTGACATTACCATAATAATGCTTCAAAGCTTCATATTAAAGATGGGTATCTTCTGAGGCAAGCCCATAGGGGGAGGAAAAAAAAAAAAAAAAAGCCTTTTCACTCTAGAGTTGCAAAAATGCACTTTTGTAAGAGATGATAGAGCGTAACCAGGCGGGAATGATGATCACAGATACTCCTGGCTTCTCTTTACTGCAATTAAGCAGAGAGATCAACAAATCTGGGTCCGCATAAGGAAGGTTTCTCATCCCTATTTCTATCAGCTGTGGTAGAGAGGAACCGAAATGCAAACTGAGACCTCTGGCCACTAACACAACATAAACACTTGTGCCATCTCCCACGAAAAGCGTCACCCTTCCCGGGACAGCTCGCATCCCATCACAGTGGTGTTTAATTGTTCTCAAAACGCGCTCCCGCTGAGAGCAAACACTGCGGTGAAAACTTGCCTGTCCCACAGCTCTGGGACACAGTACAAGCCAAAAAAACCTCAGCAGAAGCTTTCAGGGTGAGTTAATTTGATATTGAGTGTGGGGAACTGGAGCTGGTGAGCAGGATTAGGAGGAGATGGTGGGAGCTGCTGAGCTTCTGGCATACACGGTTTCTGCCTCTGAGCACGAGGAATGGTGAGAAATCAAAGCATGACAATGCCATGAAAGGGAAATACAACCAGGCAGTAACTCAATGATAGACAGCACCTTCCATTCCCTCCGAGAGAGGGTGGGGAAGCCCAGGAGCAGCGGGCACTCAGAAAGTGGAAGGCAACGGGTAACTCACAGGAGAATGTCCAATGCCAAACACACAGCAGGCACCGAGCATGTCCTCTCTCCTCCCAGTAGGTCTCAAGACCCCATTGGATGAGTCCCAGAGCAGAGACTTTCCTTAGAAGCTACTCTCAGGAAAGCTTTTGATGCCAGCCTCCGTAGCCTGCAAACCCTCTCAACCAAACCTTCCACATCTCAGCTTTCCACTGACCAGAAACTCGGCGCTGCAAGAATGCAGCTGTGCCAGTCTCCAGTGCTGGGAGACAAGGTTACACAGACCTCTGACACAGCAGACTACACAAAGGGAAGCCATTAGGAAATAGGACAAAAATCCAAGTGTCTATGAGAGAAAAAAGAAGGGGGAAAACAATTTTATTTCCTGAACTTCCTCTCTTCCAGGAGAGAGAGAAACCCTGGGAACCATCTTGCAGTAGCTCTCCATGGAAGGATTTGTCACCCTAGTGAAGAGCCTCCAACTTCTACCATGAACACAGACCAAGGATGGACAGGAGTGGCATTTCTCAGCACCTTCACCCCATATTCCACAGTTGGTAGAACTCCCCTATGTGAGGGCAGCGGCACCTGCTCCAGGACACAGCATCCATCCAAGGCAGGGAAGCTCCTTATTCAAGCACAAAACTGTTGTGGGCAAGGCAGAGTATTCATAAATTTGTAAGGGAGGTTGTTTACTCTGATACAACTGGATTGCTTCACACAAGCGTTTTGGCTGAAACAAGATGAGATAATGGGAACCCTGACTGCTGGAAGCCACCTTGGTTTCAGTCTGAATGTTTGTATTTATCCAAGCCTTCACAAGGTCTCCCATTGACTCTGAAGAAAGAGAGCCTCAAGAGGTCAGGATGGTATTTGTGAGCTCACAGCATGACAGAAAAAAAAAAATAAAAAAAATATGGAACCTCCACAACAGTTTTGGATATCATGAGCTTCTCTCATAGCAGCTCTCTTTACGTCTCATTTTCTTTCTTATTCTGAGAGGGTCTTTCTAATGTAGGAAAATGGGGAAGAGCAGGAAAAACAGTTTAAGAATGCAAAGAAAATCTCTTTTGCTTCGTCACGTTGAGTTTTCTGTTAGCATATAGAAAAGTTTCTACATCAGAGAAATTAGAAAATTTGAAGAATAGAGCTTTGGCTGTGAATCCACACAAGACCCATCACACGAGCGAAGTGTGTTCACATACATGAACATGTACAGCAATACACGGACTTGCTCAGGGGCACACGCCCAGAGATGGTGACTGCCACTCTTTCTAGGGGAGTTTCACCTGTACTTCTGAGAACAGCACTTTTCAGTAAGAACACCCACTTCTGAACTGGTTTTCAAGTACTGGATCTAAATTAAAAATGGGCCTAAGCAGCAAATTTAGGCCAAATCCTCTCCTGAGTCTGTCCATACAAAAGATACCACGTCTGGGCTTTCCACAGGTCTGTCACAAACCAAAAACTATCAATATTAACTCAAGTTAGCAGACCAAACAAGTATTAACAGATGGAAAGAATTAAGGTTCTTCAATCACAAAAAATCAACAAAGCAAGTTGGTATTCTGTGTGTTGCACAAGTGCTTTTCATTAAGTGTTTGCACAAAGTATAGCAACCGTGACAAAATAATCCACGGTTTGTGCCTGGGTAGAGCTACATTGGACGGCGCAAGCCATTTAAATTGTGCCTGGTGCTAGCGACCGTCGTTAGCAACCCTGCGCTCCAGAGCGTGGGCAGACACTCCATCCGTGCACCCACAGATTGCCAGGATATTGTGCTGTCTCCTTGCTGCAAAAATATAAAGTACAGTAGCAAGAGTGAGTGGGATGATGAAGTCACCTGGCAAACCTCCAGCGGGTGATGCACCTCGGAGCAAATGACATGGAGCATTCACACCTCCCACTGGAGACACCACCGGACTGGGATTCAGCTGCAGACAGACATTTCGGCGATCCCCGCTGCCCAAGCATGGACAAGACACAAATCAAACTTAATGTGCTGCAGCTTTGGAGGAGGGAACACTATTGCTACCTTTAAATTCTAGCAGAGAAAAAGTGCTGGTAGAGCTACCAAAAGATAGGATTGCCCAACAGTTCCTGTTCCAAGCACTTCATTTTTAGTTGATGATAAGTTGGCTAAACTTCAGCTACCAGGGGTGGAATTTCCATGGCAGGATCTGCTTCTAACTATTTTATTTTTGTTTTTCCTTTTGAAATTGAGATGGTGTAAACTAATCAGCTTCTCATCTTGGGAAATGGAGATGCCCACTTTATGAAAAAGTTCTGTGTAAGCTGGTGAAACACAGGCTGCTTGGGACCTTAGCTCCCAGTCTACTGATAGGAAAATGAAAATTCACTAAGAATGAAGCACTCCCATTATACCAGGAAAACGCAGGTGCAAGAGCTCCTGCTTTTAGAACCATGTAATCTAAACGTTGTTCAACAGCTATTACTGGGTAAAGGCTAACAACAAAACACGGGCAGCATGGGAACAATCCTAAAAATCATTTCAGGACAGAGAACTGGGAACTCGGGATTCAAGAAAAAGAACCAGTCACAAGTGGGAAGAAAGAGAAGGTTAACAGGTCTGTAACCTGCAATGCCTGCTCCAAAGGCTCTTTCATGGAGAGACAAGCACCGACAAAAGTGAGCAGGAATTGCTCAGAGAGAGGAGTTTCCTGGCCCCTTTCTAATGCATTTATCAGATTATGGAGGACATCACAAAGCTCCACATCTCTTTAGCAAGAAGGTTAATTTAAGTAACTATATTTCGATGGGCAAAATAAAGTGTTATGATGCACTGAGGCCAAAAGAAGATACTCCCTAACAAGCCAGAACAGAAAAAGAACAAGCAAGTGATGTATTTATTTTACCAGCTACTTTATTTTCCACTACAATTTTTCTTTTCTAAGAGAATGCTGGGTTTGTGCCTTCTCCGCGATTACTTTTCAGATCACTTCTCTCCTGGCTGCTCTCCTTCCCCCTATCTCCCAAATCTATCCCCCTGCCACAAGGAGAGGCCAAGCCCTGCCACGTCTGAGTGGAATGTTGACGCCCACATGGGTGGGTGCAGAATTAGCCAAAACAAGTCCCTGCATTCCTCAGGATGTCAGCCCCCTGCTGCCAGCTCTTTCCTAATATCTTATTAATAGGTAAAATCTCTTTCCCAAATCAGCCTTCTCCATTCTTTCTTTCATGAAGGGTGGGGGAACAAAAAAACTTCCTTAAAAACAGAAACAAAAAACTTCCTTAAACAGGTGCTCAGGCATATTTATAGCAAAGCAATATGCTAGTTAGACAATTACAGTTTTTCAGTTGCCCAATTTAAATTCCTATAGGTACCTAATAAACCATCAAATGAAGAAGAACTGCCAGTAAATAGCAATTACCTTGAAAGAATAGTACTTTAAATATTAAAGTGACACTTCATTAGTTATGCTGGCAAACAGGTCAGTTTGAATCAAATGGCCATTTTAAATTAGTGGTCCTATTGCAGACATGGGGTGTAATTTTTATTGCCAAATACCCAGCCAAGCTAGTGACCTTAAAAACATTACTCAAGAAACGACTGAGAGTTAATTAGAATACTGTGCCGGGGGGGAGAAAAAAAGTCTTGAACATCTCTGAATTCTTTCCAGGAAGGTGTTCTTAATAATGACAGTAGTTTACTCCATTTACAGGTACATATCCTCAAGACAAAATATAAGCTTTTATGAAACCAGAAAAATACAGTACTAGAAAAATATTTCCATCCCTTTTCTCCAACTGTAGCAAAATATTTTCTTAAGAAACAGAATAAAGAGCCTCCAAAGCACCCCCAGCTTCAGACCCGCATCTCTGCTGCACAACACTGACTAGAAACTGACCCCAGTAGAAATTTGCACCGGTATTTCCAGGAAAACCTATGGATCAATGGGCTATGTTTATTGCTTTTCATTTTTAGCAATCTAGCGTATTAGAACTCATGACGAAGTCAGCTGTACAGATATGTCCACCCCACATTCTGTTTTTCATCCCTTCTCTTCATCTGCTTGCACCCCAATTTCTATCCAATGCTGTCATCAGGGGTTCCTCTTCTGTGATAGCAGGAACCTCAGGCACAAGCAGCTGTGCTTTTTAAATTCTGCTCATCTTAAGCACAGCATTTGGTGTTCTTTTATGCCATAACTGGGGAGAATTTGCCAACTACTTACTAGACGCAAAAGAAAATGTCTGATACGGTGAGTCACGGCGGAGGACCCACGAGAACTGTCATAGCTACCCCGACGTTCAACGGAACAGTTAGTTCCCTCTGAGGCAGAACAACTTCACACACAACTTGAAGGAAGATTCAAAATGAAGGCTGAATTTGGGTTGAAAAAAATCAGGTAATCTTTCTGTCCAAAGACAGAATCCATCAATTTCCAGGAGGTACACTTGGCAGACGTACAGGGAAGGTCAAAGCAGCAAATCCTGGAATGCTTCTGAGCACCCAGGACTCAGCCACAGCCTTCTCCTGGCCCTACCCAGGAATGATACCCAGCACCCAACCCCATCTTGGCTGCTTCAGAGAAAAAGAAATTCGGTTCATGTGCTGAATAGTCAGAAGAACAAGGTACCAGAGTACCTCATGCTGCACCCTCAGCTTTGTCTTATCCAGAAAGGGTAACAATATGAAGACAACCACCGCCCCACTCCAAAAGGCTCTCGCCACGCTCTCCGTGGACCCAGTGACTTAGATCCGTCAGCACAGCCCTCACGAAAACTGCAAAGTCAAGCAGCAGCACTGCTCAGTTGTCCAACTACCTGGATCACTTGGAGGGGAAAAAGAAAAGCCAATTACTTCAGATTAACTGTGGACTTAGCAGCACAGTTTCAGTGTTCACACTGGAAAATGAATGGCAAAGTACAGCTGTAGGAAACGGCGTTAATTGGTTCATTTCAGCCGAGTAGTCATTGAAATGCCTATCTCGTACAAATATTTGTCAGATATATTGATATACAAATATAATTTCAGTATATTAGCTGAAACACTAATTAGATTAATAGCTGTATTTGCTTTGAAAAGGTCTCCCTTGCCGAAATCAATTAAAAGTGCACAGTGAAATTTCATTAAGCTTTACAATATGTTTCTCCCTCAAGTGCAGAATTACTATCTTCCAGCTATCTTATTATAACAGTGCATGATAGGACTCCCAAACAGATTCAGAAATCATTGTGCCAACACTGGTTTGTACTCCTTTATCAGCAAGCAGGGATTTTTATTTCCCCACCTCCTGAGGGAACATATTTGCCTCGCATGTAAACAGCCCTGAACTGGTGAATGCAGGATCGCATTCACCAAAGGATGTACCTGTGGAAATCTCAGCCTTGTGTTGCCCGGGAGGGTTCCCTCATAGAAAGCAGCAAATGTTTCATCCTGCATGACCTGGGTCATGAGCTCTCCCTCCAGGAGCCCAGGCAGTGGTGAGTGGTATCCACCATTCCCTGTGCATCTGGCAAAGAGCACACTATGGACTGTGAAACGGAGAAATAGGGCAAATGTGTCGGCATTTACGTGTTGCTTGAGTGCTACCACAGGTGAAGGAGCACTAGAAGCAATGGACAGAGGCTTGAGACGATCTGAGGGGCTCAGAAGCCAAAGAATATGTATACACACACGTCTCCTTCCCCAGAACAACCATTAAATTTACGTCTGGGCAGAAGAAGATTGTGAAAGAAGGCAAAGAGGTACACAAAGAGAGTCTAAACAACCCAACTGGTTTGTAACAACCACATGATTTGGGAAACTACATCAGTTCTTCACTCCTGGGCTTCCCTCACCTCTTGCCTCTGTTTCTTCAGATATTACAGTGGTGAGCACAGAAGAAAACCTTTCACAAGCCAGCCCAGCCCTGCCAAACAGCAACAGGTTTTGTTCTAGGCTTGTACACCCATCAGGGAATGAGGTCCCAGATCCAGGTATTCTGCGCTCCTGTAGTGATTTTTCCTGCTATTTCTCTGGCTGTCTCAAATGCCAGAGACCCAGTGGGGAGACAATAGGGTATGAAAAGACACAAAAGGAGTGAGTGCCAGCAGAGACGTGGCCCAGAGACACCAAAAGAAGGGAGATGTGAGCTGTGGATGTGTTCTGCTCCTCCTGAGGAGACAGGGTTGGAAAGTACCTGGTAAAAGTAGGACCCTTACAAACATAAAGGGTCTGAAATGAGGTGAGACATCTGAATGGTTCTGGAGTCCAGAGGCTGATCTCACATCCCTCAAATTAGAGGAGCTGCTCTGCATGGCAGAAATTAAGGAGGTGCCCTAGTACTTACTCTGAAGGATTGACTCATGCTGTAAGTTTGCTTAGCTTGTATGGGGGACAGAACCACTTTCTTCACTGACAGACCCTGAAAAGAAGCAAACAATTCCACATTTTACTAAGGGCACAAAAATGTATGTAACATGTTCTCTAATATGAGCAAGAGCTGGGACTTTTGTAAAGCCAGTCAAATATAAGTTCCTTTTTTTCAGGTATTATATTTAGGACCCAGTGAGAAAAACTTCACCACTTGTGAGGAGCTTCATTCCCTCAAAGGCACCCCCACCCATCTAAGCCTGTCCGTGTGTTGGTGCGGAAGAGCATGGCATCTTCCCGCAGCGCTTGGATTGGCGCTCGGATTCCTGGCGTCGTAGCCACATGAGGCGTGAGCGCTTTATCACGCTCGGCTGTTGCAGACCGTAGCTCATTACGATTGGGTAACTCGGCCAGTAGGCTCTACAACGAGCCCACGCCGAATCCTAAAAAGGGAGCCATATATAGGCTGTAGAGGTGTTGAGTAAGAGAAGATTTACTGCGCTCTACATAATTAATTTTGCCTTCTCTTCCCTGCGTTTTTAGCAAAGCTGCTAGCTGAAAACTGGAGTAATTATATCCCTGGTGCAATTTCGTCAAGCATCTTCCAACTCAGCAGAGCCCGGCGTGCTCAGACTGTTCACACCCCTGCCCCAAAGGACAACTGAAAATCCTTCTCTAGGTACAGGGGAAAATCTGCACAGGGGTATCATTCTAATGTCACATTACAGCATTTTTGTTACTCTATTTTACTTCGAAATACAACACAACTTCTTGGCATCTTTATGTTAAAAAATTGTGTTCTATTAGAGTTTATATAATGGACAAGGGTGTTCTGGAACAAAACATGTTAGCAAGAGGGCTATTCATGTGCCTAACCAACTAAAAACTACCAAAACATAGTAACCTATACTATTTTCATTACCTACAACCAAGAAAGAGAATGAAAAAAAAAACCAAAAAAAAAAACAAAAGATCACAACCCCTTGCTGACTGTGACAATTCACTGACTTTACCCACCGCTAAGGAGAAGTTTTGGTCACCACCAGCCATCCGCTGGACACTGACCACGGGAGGCTGCTGGGGAAGGTTTGGCAGAATTTATCACCAAAACACGTCTTCTGCAGGGATTAGGGAAATAAACAGATAAATCAGGTCTTGGATAAATAAACACTTCATGGTTTGTCACCTCCATTTGTCAGCAGTTTGCATGGTGTTTCTCTCACATGCTTTTACATAACCTGAATAACTGAAGCGTATTAAGAGGGCTGTCCAAGTTCTAGGCTCATGACCCATTTACTCCCTTTTCTGGGCACTAATTTCCCCCAACTGTGCCTCAAACCGAACAGCTCCTCAGAAGTATAGATCTTGTTTCAGCATCTGATTACAAAGGGGCAAAGGCAGAATTTGACTTGAGGAGGAACCAGGAAGATGAAATTCCCGTTATGAGATTATGTGGAATGAAGACATGTATTAAAAATAATCAGGAAGAGAAGTCCCCCAGGGGATGGCTGCCCAGGGCCTGGGATAGGTGCAATGGAAAGAAATGTTGTAAATCAGTGACAGCTTTCAAACTATGGATGAACAGTTTATTAAAAAATAGCAGCGCTCAATTCCTTGGGAATTCCTTGGGTTGAAGAGCCTTCGTCCCTGCTTATGTTGCAGGTCAATCCTGATTTCAGGAACTGATAACCACCAATTGGTTTGCTCCCGTGTGACCTCAACTGCAAACAGGCAAAACCTCCGGGAAGCATCCAAGTTGTTCCTCTGAACACTCCCCACCAAGGAGGGAAGGGGATGAGCCCTACCCCCACCCCAGTTCTGCAGAAACAGCTCAAGCATCCCACGCAGCATGGCCACAAGCAGGGGATACAGCAGTCCCCAACAGCCCAGTCCAACCCCGGGATGGTAATAGGCAGTAAAAGGACCCCTGGGTGACACAGAGTGGGAAGAAAACACTGAGGTCCACTCAGCCTCATGAACCACGTAAACGCTGACCACGGAGACATTTCTCAGACAGCTCTAATTGTCATTGCAAGCTATCAGCAGTATCACAGAATGTCAGAGGCTGGAAGGGACTTCAAAAGATCATCAAGTCCAACCCCCCCTGCCAGAGTAGGAATCTAGAGTAGGTCACACAGGAACGTGTCCAGCTGCACTTCAGGAATTTTCTTCACAATCCTTTTCAAGCAACTCCAAATCAGTTTTCCTGGCACACCCCCAAACGTTCTTTTTTAAAGCATACCACCTGCTCAAAAAAATATAAAAATAGCTCATACAGGCCAAGCAAAAGTCCACCTAGACCAGTACCTTGTCTTGGGTGATGGCCAACAGGTACAAGAGGAAGACAACCCCAGGGTGACACAGTTGGAGGAGTGTCACCGGGGAGCTAATGCAGCTCATGTGACCGAGCAAGCGGGGCTCTGTCTTGTCGGGTGAAACGCCTGAAGCACAACAGGCAAGATGTGTTTCACCCTCAAATTCCAGGAAAGTATTGTGCAAATACCCTGCGTGGGAAGGCTGGCTTTGCATGGCCCACGTGACCCAGTGCAGTCAAAACATCCCAAGCCTCTCCCTGGCGCAACCGCATTGCGCCCAGTGGGGCTACACCAGGAACACGCTGGGTTACAAACCTCATGATCTTTCATGAGGGAATGGTCAATGGGGCAGCAGCAAGAAAAAGGAGGGGAGGAGCTGTTCCCGAAACTGAAGTGACGCTTTCTGCCACCAGGTTTGTGCTCTGGACACCTCAGGCCTGAATCAGCTCCTGGACCCATTCACCTCACGTCACTGTAACCTCACTGACATTAGGAAATGAATCCTTGGGAAGGTACAATTGACAGATTAACTGACCACCCAAGGCTGGCAACAGCTGAGACTTATTTATTTCCCATAAAGCAACAGGAAGGAGCTGGTCTAAAGCCCCAACAGCACCTTTTTATGGAGATGGGGGAATCCCTATAACACCTCTATATTTCATACCACACCCCCCTGGGTATTGTTAGGTCAGGTGTTCTGTGTCTTTCCCCCTCAAACAAAAATCAATACATTCAATTGCAAACTATCAATGTTTCTCACAAACCACCATATAAATAATCTCAGGTGACTTTCTTAGTTGAAAACAGTGCTGAAAGCACTGTTGAACACCACTCATAATTCCAAGACTCCCTTGGCTTTCACCCGTCTGGGAGCTTTTTGCCACAGGACCATCAGCATTTGCTTATTAGCCTGACCGGATCTGGATGGCACTAGATGAACAACAGGGAAACGAGATGAACAATGAAAAAAATCAGAAGTATCTCTTCCAAAAAGCCTTTCAAAAATAACCTTGTGAAAAAGAGCTGAGTAGAAAGTCAACAATGTCCTTCATTCATATGCTTCCCCACAGATAAACATAGAATGGTGTGGTTTTTTGGTTTGGTTTGGATTTTGTGCTTTTTTTTAAACAGCACAAAAGTGTAGTATAAGACAGGCACTAACAGGAACTGCCTGGTCCGATTTGGCACTTGCCTGTGTATCCCTGCTCTGTGGGCTGGATATAGGAATAAAAACGACAAATGGAGAAAACAAGCAGTCTTCTGATTGCTGCAGAAAGAGACAAAAACAACACTCGGTAAACTGCAGGCTTTAGGGCTCTTAGGGCTGATCGGTAAATCAAAAAGTAAAGAAAGGAATCCCAGTTTACCAGTTCTTCAACTGGGAGAGCCATCTGGTGGGGCCATGTCCCCTGACACAGGATTGTCCCAAATCCATCAATGAGAGATGAAGCTTCATTCTCAATTCGAGAGAACAGTTGTACCTAAAGGGCACCTCAAAGCTGCAAGTCTGTAAGTAAACTGGAGCCTGTTGTGCGTGTCTCTCTCTCTGGTATGCTATCCCAACCACATTCCATAAACAAATACCAGCACATCTTGAAATCTCTAACCCTGTGCCAAACACAGTCCCAAGACATGGGTTAACGATCTGGCCAAGTGCACGACAATGTCTAATCTCACACCAGGCTAACATCTGCACATCTACTGGGCATGTTGGCGGTAAACACAAACATCTTAGCAGGGATACTGATGATTAATTCTTTATTCCCACTAAATTAACAAAGATCCCTAACACGGTTGAATTGTACACTCATTAGACGAGCATAATAGATACGCTGCAGGGGTAAGATGAAGGACCCTAATTATCCTACTTTGGTGAAGATTGTTTGAATATCTTGCCTCTGGAGAACAAAGAAGCCTAAGGGAATTTGATCCCAAATTCCACATCTGAATTCTTTAGGCTGATGTAAAAATCTAGTTCATGAACCTTGGAGTAAGAATCCTAAAAGTCTTTTGAGACACCTGTCTGAGTGTTTGAGGGCTTAGTCCCCAGCCACTTCATGGCTGTTGAGCATAGCTGAGCAAACCTGGGTGCCCACACAAGGAAAATGGGGAGGACGCTGTCAACACTGATTCACTGGCTTGACATTCTCCTTGTTGTTAAGTCCTCTCAGAACAGGGTGAAGAATTAGGGAACTAATAGGTCAACAAGCTGGTTTATGAGCAACATAAGGGCTGAAGCTGAGCGTCCTGCAGATGTCTGCCCCACATCCCCCAGTTACAGCCGCTTCCCTTTGTAATCGCGGTACCTCCATCCCTTTCCACGGGCTCCGCTGTTGACCTGTGCAACCTGTAGTGATGCTGCATCTGATTTGGAGCAACATGTGTTGACTGGTCAGAGGGCTGTGGTCTGAGGCTAGGCAAGGGATCGATCATCAATGTCCATCACTTCAACAGGAGGGAATCAAGCATTCTGAGAGGAATGAGGCACTAACAGGCATCCCTCTTTTCCAGCCACCTACTGACAGACATTAAAATTGTAGGCACCAAAAATATTTTTGTCGTTTGCCCCATAACTCTATCCTCTAAATAGATCAAGAAATTAAATATATATATAAAAAGGAATAAAAATGTGTCTTTTGATTCATCTTGATTCCAGGCATTGCGTAAGCTGAAGAACTATTGTGGAATGGACAAAGAGATGTCTCCGTAAAAACAAAGGGCCATTCAGAGAAACCCATTTTCCTGTTCTTAGAGCTATTTTGATTACTTGCCCTAGAGGTAGGGTTAGTTACTTACCACCAATAAAAATTACCATAAATACTTTTCATTTTTGAGTCTCCGAGTTAATTCGGTGCCATCTGAGCCACCCCCACAGAGAACACGGATTCTGGCAACAAAGGTTTCTTGTTGCCAGCTCCCTGCCAAGTGTTGTAGAAAAAACACTTTTTTTTTCCCCTGACTGAGCATCATGCACAGCACATTCCAGATGGCAAGGGAAGAAGTGGAGAAGACCCTGTCAGCAAGGATTTAGCTGGGGAAGGCACTCTGCACCCACAACTTTGACAGGATCCAAGAGGAGCTGCACCAACCATCAGAAACTCCACAGATACAGTTTCTTTAAAAGAAACCTGTGAATTTCTTGCTAGAATGTCTCCTATAGAGAGTATAAAAATGGATGGTGACAAATCAGAATTCTAGAGATCTATCAAGCCATAGCAGAAAGATACTTTAAGGTTTTCATTTATTACTTTTTGGGGTGTTTTTTTTCTATACAGCTGCCAGCACAACACGATCCAGAGCGCTGGTCGGTGTTCCCAGGCACTACTGGATTGCACATGGCATGGACGCCAGCAGAGAACAGCACAGAACAGCTACACACACAATTCATCACACGCCAGCCATCAAATGCAGAGGCAGCTTTAAGAAAAATCAACACGAGGACAGTTTTGATTCTTAGCTGCAGAATATGGGCAAGAGGAGAGAAAGGCCTTTACATTTTCACCGTGGTCTTCTAACTTTATGGCTTGACTCCCAGCACAGGATTAAGTCACTTGAACAGCTGCTAAAGTTACTGCTAGTCCAGCATCTGAGCACCAGTGGAGCGTAAAGGCTGTGGCCATCTTCTCTGTATCTCCTGAGATACTCCACACAAACGAAATATATATATATACACACACACACATCTACATCCGCCTGTGCAGGAATCATTTTTCATTAATCAACTTGACATTGTCTTTTGCTGTGCCAAAAGGTGACAACACTCAGAGAGAGCACAGTGCCTAATGCTGTTACTCCCTAGGAAAAGCAGCAAGAAGCAAAATTTGATTGCCCTGTCATATTAAACACCACAAGAGTAAGATTAATTCAGTGACATGAGGAAGAAACACAAGACAGTAAAGTGCAGTAGATAATTTACCCCAGACTCTGTCAGGGGGCTCAGCACAACTATGGATGTAAGAATATATATGCTATTGATGCACTTAAAGGGAGGAATCATTCAGGGAGAATTTAAGCTTCTTATCCAAGGGATGTAAAGCAATCCAAAAAAAGTTTGGGAAGGGCTGTTTCTCGTGTCCACAGTTACGTTGCATATTCTTCCCCTGACAGCCAGCAGCATTTGAACCAGCATTCCCTGCATGGTGAGCAGGGAGCAGAGCACAGGACAGAGCTGTGGCAAAGCTCTCTACAGCAGATGAACAAGTGTGGAGGATCAAGCCAGTGGACCCCAGCTGCCTGCGCACCACTGTGCCTTCAAGTTAGCTACAGGCAGGGAACCTGGCTCGAAATTTAGTGATCTGTGGCAGATCTCACATTGTCAGAGAAAACACAGAGCAGGGCAGAGCCCTGTGAGGCATAATGGGAATTCTCAACAGCAAATCCACTCTCATCCAAAGGAAAGTTTCCGTGTTGCGTGGAGCTCTCTCCTTCCCCAGCAGTAGTTGGCCATTCAGCTGGGGACCTCAGGAGACAAGAACATTGCATGTTGTGTAACTGTTGAAACTTCATTATACCATTAGAGCTGATGACAGAATTCACAATTTATTACAGGGCTAGGAAACCAATACAAGCTTTCTGCTATGAGCAAAGCTAAAATCAGACTGGAACTTTTCCCAGAGTATGGGATGAACAAGAGGAGCCTGAAGCTGAGTTGTCACCACCTTCAAATACAGATGACTTAATTAAAATATAAGAGAACATATCTGATTTGACTGTTTTCTCCCCCTTACCCCAAACTCAGCACATTGGAAAGTGAACACCATTTCTCTCACTGAAGCAGCACGTGTTCAGGTGAATCCAAGGGAGGGGCTGGAGAGGTTTGGTAAAGAACATGTCTCTGCACAAGTTGGGAGCCTAGTTCCTCCTTACTCTGGCTGTTCTCTGCTGCATGAGGGTTAAACAGAAGGCTTCAGTTCGGTGTAAATGCCGTTTATTCCCTCTCTGAGGCTCCTCTTCACTGCCACAGCAAGGCAAGTCCATGAAAACAGCAACAGAAGCACACCAGCCAGGGATGAGGACCTGTCCTAGCAAGGATACAGTTACACCAGTATCAGGGCATCTCACACCAGAAGAACTTGCTCCACTCCCTCCAATAATATAAGATACCCCTGAAGAAGCACTTTCATCTCTGGACAAATCTGTCCACCCTGTATATACTGTGCATCCCACAGTGGGCAACCTCAAAATCCTCTTCAAAACCAGCTTCATGACCATACAAGCAGCAAACCAGCACACCAAGGAGCTGACACAGCTGAAACACGGAGCCCTGAGCATGCCTGAACACACACAGGAGGTTAGCGGACCGTGGAACATGTCTGACGGGCCATCCACAAACCAGTCCTGTGGACAGGAGGTGAGCAGGAGATATATGCTGCTGTGGCCAAGCTGGGGTGCAGGCAATGGGAGGCAGAACTCTAAAAATCAACTAGGATCAGGCAATACACGTATCAGGGATCAGCCTGACCAATTTTAAGTGCAACTGATTCTGCAGGAAAAAAAACAAAACAAAAAAACCACAGCCTTGAATTGCACCTTCTTCTGGGAAATACAGTCACCCCACACAGAGGACCTGTTTCTTTAGGGTCCCTGAAATCACCAAAGTCCCTCTTTGAGCCCTCAGAGCCACACCTAAGAGAGTCATGCTGGCCCTAAGCAGGGCAAGAGACACACTCAATTACAAAAGACCCTCTTCATTTTCTCCTTAACATCCTACTCTCGGATCTAGCACAAGCCAGTTTTGTAACAGACAAGTTAATGGGCCTGTGCAAAGCGCCTTGGTTCTTCACGTTAAAAACAAACAACACAAACCCGAACACACTTTTATTTATACAGCGTAGAGTTGTCCTATGAACTGACAGTTAAGACAAAACCACTCAGCAACTTAATGATTTTTTTTCCTTTCTGCAAAGCATCTACAAGATGAAATCCCATCTGAATCTCAGTTTCACAGCCTTGCCTTATTTAAACAATTCAGTTCCTTTTGTCTCTCATTTGTACCGCACTTTGTGCGTCATCCCGGGTTGTTTCACTGCCTGTTGCACAATTACAAGTGTTCAGACACAGAGAAGGCAAGAATAGCTTAGCTTGTTTTGGTTGCCTTACAATCAATACCTCTGCCTCGGGCACCAAAGAACGTATGAGAAAATGAGTTTTCTGTTTTTATAAACTTTGTCTATCTTCAAGCTCACTTTGATCCATTCTTCTACACAAATGAATAGGGTGGGGCCATTACAGAACAAGTAGAGACAACAGCAACGTTCTGTTAGGCGGAATCTCAACAGAGGTGACCACACCAAAAGCCACCTTCATAATGATCGCGCTTTTATTCTCCAATCCACGTGGAATCTTTATTCTCCCTTCCTGAACTGAACAAACGCGAGCTTTGTGATATCTGCTCCTTTTCAGTGCACAGCAGTGACGGTTTGGGGGCTTTGATCTGATCCAGCGTGCAACGCTGTGAAGAAAGTACTGCTGAAAGCAAAAACTGCAGCTTACGACTGCTGGAAGTGAAAGCTCTTTGTGGGGGTGTTTTTTTGATAACATGGTAATTCAGACCATACTCTCATCCAAAACAGAGGCAGAAACAGCAGCATTACAATGCTGAAAAGTCTGTTAGAGCAGTTTCACCGCAAGAGACCGCGGTTTACATAAATGGGGATTTACAACCTAAGGAAGAACTGCAGACATTTTCAAAGTAGCACAAAGTTTTTCGAGCAGTTTAGCTCTCTTTCAATCCAACCAAAAAAAGTAGTTACATCTTCAGTGTCCCAACCTTTGCAGAAAACCAACAATTTAATCAAATCTGCAGATTTGAAATTAAAAAAAAAAAATCTCCCTTAAAATGAAAAATAAAAATCAAAGCTTATTTTGATCACCTTTTGGCTGAATAACAACCGTTTGCTAGAATACGTACAAAGAGCAAAACATCAAGGAAAACCATAAAGAGGTGGTACAGGATTCCTTTAGACCACAAGGTATTTCAAATACAGATCTCAGCCTTCAGCCTAGGCCTATGTGTCAACACTAAGGGCTCACCACCATCCTCCAGCAAAAAGAAGTTTAAATCCTAAATGGCAGCGACATAATTAATCCAACTACAACTAGCTCTGAGAAATGCATCTTTCAGCTCAACCCATGCAGGCACAGCTGAGCACGCTGCTCTCTGTATTCCCTCACCGAGACCTCCCGGAGCTTCATCTTCCTCTTGCTGACATCAGGAAAAGTCTCCCTCTGATGTCACTACGGCCAGGAGGGGTTTGGCTTGTGTAGGAATCTACTGAATTATGGGTGATGGCTCTATCCTTTCTGCTTTGTTAGGTGTTCAGTAGGTATTTGCTGCTCTCTTGCCAGTTTCTAGTTTCACTGGGGTAACATTGCAGTTCTTAACAGAAAAATCACCATTGTTTGGTTGTATTTTGTGAAATGCCCAAGGGCTTTCACACACAAGCATCCTATAAAAATGTATTTGTGTTTTATTATTATTATTAATAATGCCACTGAACCAAGAGCAGTCTAGACTCTACATATGGCCCCGGCTAACTCCAACCATCCAGGTTGGATGATTTTTGTCTATTTGTCTACGATGCCAGGAGGTGGTAGTCTCTCCACTGTTAAATTTATACCTGAATATTCCTGTCTACATAGCCTGGACAAGAAATATTGTTGTCACTGATGGTGGGTTATTAGTGTGCAGGTCATTCAGAGACTTATTTCTAATCCAAGGTCTTAATTCAAGTGAATGGAAAACAACCGTTCCAAAGATGTAAGGCATCTTCATAAGGTTCTTGCTGTCCAGCATTCACATCTAACTACTTACCACCTCACATACAGTATTACATTAAAGAAGATCCAACTTTTGAAAGCAACTCTTGGGTTCAAAGGAGCTAACAGAACCAGCAGGCTATTTGTTGATGAAGTTATGTTGTATTTCAAATGTATTTGTTGATTGTAGTTATCAAAGACATGCAAACACACACACACGCCCCCGGCAGCTGTTCACTGATTTGGAAATGTAAGAATCATTAGAAAGCAGACTGAGCTTTTATCACAAGCATATGCAAAGCAGTGTGTGTTGAACAGTTTAGAGAGAAATAAAAAAAAAAAAATCAAATCAAGTCCAGAATGCTGACTTCAGCTCATCAATGATTTGTGAGATCACATTACTCTTCCTTTTTTCCCCTTTTTAAGGGTATTTGGATGACAGCCAAGTATTTTGTAAAAAGGTTTCATGAATTTTAGCATGAATCACAGTTTCTCAGAAGAATTTTGCCAAAACTACCTCACATGTTATTGTTATCAGGGGAAAAAAAAAAGTAAAGAAAAGGAGAGGAGAGGAGAGGAGGTTCAGGCATCAAAACTGCAAGAAAAAATGGTGTGACCCAGCAGGTAACGCAGAGAGCAATAGTTTGACCAGGACCTTAATTAATGCCCTACGATCTGACAGCTGGTGTGGTGAACTGAAGGAGCAGGGCAGGAACAGGGTGGATTTCAGAGTGTTTTACTAAGAGAAGACGACCTTCCAGTTTACTGTCTCACCTGTAACCACAGCTGATCTGGAATCTTTGGTGAGATAACACTTCCAGCAGGGACCCATCACCCCTCCCTCTGACTGAGCTCTTGGAGCCATAGCAGCACCTGCACCCCAGGAGAAGCACCTCTCCCTGGCTATGGGACAAGAGAGAAGATCTAGGATTCATCTCTGATAACTCTGGGCAGCTGCACTTCTAGAGTGTGTTCATCTGACCTATTTGAAAGTTTGCTCTAGCATGAAATCAATGTCATTCTTGAAATGCCTCTGTCTGTACAGTGACTAAAACAGAGCCCAGGGTGACACACTCAGGTAGGGATGTCTACAGCACAAGAGATGACTATTAGTCAGTTGGATCTCAGATGAATGTGCTACAACTTCCTTGTACTACTCCAGAACCAGAAAAATACGTCATTTTTTACCAGCAACATAAAAATTTTGAACTGTTTTTTTTCCCAGATCTTTTTGTTTCTTGAGAACTTTCGAACATTTGTGATTTTGCCCCAGCTCAGACTAAATGTAAATTTTCATAATGAGAAAAATATTTTTATTTTTGCTCAGCCCTACTTGTCAAGCAGTGTTCTTTACAGCTGTGCTTTAAAGGACCTTTAAGGGCTTCACCTTATAAAATTAGTACCAATTTCTAGTTGCTGCAAATGGAGAAATATTTCTCCTAGGTAGCACTGGTATTTGGAACACAAACAAAACTCTCTACTTCCCAAGATCTCACTGCACTAGGAAGTAAAATACCTGATGACACTCAGTCGCATAATGACATACGGACAAGGCCAAAGGTGTGGATTTAGACTTTGCCGTTTGGTTCTGTTTATAACATTATTCAATATTAAACATACTTGCCAGACAATCTTTTAAGATGTCATTGCCTTCACTTTGGCTGCTTTCAGATACTGGTTTGAACAAAGTGGTGCTGCCCTAACCCAGGCAGGTGGCCAGACGAGAACGCTGAACTCATAGCACCAGCACGGTACAATTTTCAGCAGACTCTGAGCCAAAAGTTACTGAACCAACTGAATTGCAAGCAATCATCCCGCTCAGACTGCCCAAAGACATGTCCATCTAGTAACTCTTGCTGTTCTCACATTTACTTCTGTCAACACTTGCTGCTAGAAGGACTCCAGCGTGTGTGGAGACGTGTGTCATGAGCAAATGTTAGCTCACACCGCTTTATGTGGCCCAAATATTATCATACAATTCTCTCATGGCATAATCACTTTGTTTACACAGCCCTAGAAGTAACTACAACAATCAGATACAGGACAAGAATATATATTCAAAATAGCTAAATTCCACCGAAATCCAAGACTGTGGATCCATAACCCCCAGTTCAGGTGCTACCTGTACTCTACAGGTGACTCCATATATGAAGTGCAAGTTGTGGGGGCACCTAAAGCTTTGCTTCTCCACCTGCCAGGAAGCATCCCAGCTTCAGCAGCACCAAGTATCTCCAACCTAAACCAAGCAAAATCCAAAAGTTGGTCATTCTTCTGCTCCTCTCTCCTCATTGCCTTAATCTGACCACTGTGCAGAGCAGCCCTACGCAGCAAGCATCACATAACACACAGTAGCAGCTACTCTTTTCTTTCTAGATACCACCACCTTATCATTCCGAGTTCAGTTGTCAGAACACTCTGCTAATATGGAAGAGACTTGGGAGCGTGCCTGTCACCACCATGCCACAGCCAGCCCCAGAGAGTGCAAATGGACATCGTTCATCTGTCATGCAAAATCCCCAGCCTCACGGTTCTCCTTTTCTCTCACTGGGGTTGTTGCACTGGCCAGAAATGAAAGTCCTCTCTCCCCTCTGACGTGGGGAAGGAAATCTTGAAGGCTGGTTCCTAGTCTATACATGGCAAAAATGTTTTGAATGAAAAGTCCCTTGGAGGGAGAAGTCACTGTGGTGACTTCCACTTCTTGGAAGCGCTCTCTTATTCTTGATTTCCAGCCTAGTTCACCTTCAGGTCTCTTTAATTCCACAGCAGGGTCAGGATCTGTGCTGCAGAGAGCAGATAGGCACAGCATTTAGGAAACTCTCTGGGAGGTAAGTTTGGGTTCCCTCAGGCAAAAGCAGTAACTGAGCGAGATTTCCCACAACCTGGGGGAGTGCTTTAATCAGCAGGCTCCTGTTCAAAAGGCCACCCCCACCTACTCTTCTGCCACATTTTAGAAGACAGAGACAGACTCTGTTTTTGGAATCAAGGGTGTAACAGGCAGCTACGTGCTGGTGAAGATCTCACAGTATCCTCAGCGTTTCCTAACAGAAAGGTGACGACTTGATCCCGATGTGCTCGGCTCTTCCCACCCACCTGTGCGGGGCCAAGGCACTTAGAGGTGTCTGCTCCCCTTGGGCCAGCCACATAAAAGCTCAGCAATATAACACTCAGTGTTGCAGCATCAAAGTCCCACTTTGGATCAAGCCTGAGGCCACTACCAAAGGTAATTTACAATGTCAGGACTTAAAACTCTCTGTGATGTCATCACTAACAACTGACTCCGGTCTAACAAATGCAGCCTTGCCACAAGAGTTATTGTTAAGCAATTTAATCGATCCAGACATTTATGTGGAGCCATTTACCTGCTGGGGCTGTAGGCAGAGGCTAAGCCACCCTGCTTTTCATTCCCACATTAGATGACTTATAATTTCTTAACTTAGCCTGGAGGGATGTCCCTAGGCTCCGGGGCCTTCAGCAGCTCTCTTGGTTGTTCATCTCCCAAACTGACTCTGCATGTCTATTGGTATATTGTGCTACTCACCGCAGACGACACCCTTCATTTTTTGGATGCAAACGCTTTACCTTAATTGTGTATGCAAGACATTGGTCTCTGAGGTTCACCTGACTTCACCTCCAAAGATTTAGTGAGGTAATACGGTTTAGGGAACTCAAGATTTTTGTAAGGTGCCTCAAAATACCATGGCCTGCTGCCTTTGACTTCCCCCTGCAGATCTATAGGCACAAGCAGGGGATTCACAAGTCTAACAGGGATCACCAACAGTAATCCCAGTTGAAATTGTTTAACTCAATTTCTTGGGCTATGCACTGACCAAGTCCTAGGAGAGCTTACAGCCCAGAAAAGCAACAGGCACCGCTGCACACCCTGACTGTTCATAGAGCTCCTGCACCTATTTGATTCCATTTTTTTCCCCCTTTCTGGGCAGCATGAGATTCTACATATGTATTTCACATGTACACAGAAATAATAAATGGAAAATATACATTGTGGTAACAATCCTCAAATAATCTCTTAGACATTAAGTAGCGTGGATGAAATATTCTAAAATCAGCTGAAGTTTCTCTTGTATGAGATCCAGGTACCTTATTGGGTAGAAATTAACACCTTTAGACCCATTCTTCAGATACAGGGTATTAATGTCTCACCAAGTTAAACATGAACAGTTCACACTTCTTCCCCTCTCAAATGAACTAGGACTTCTAGGGCGTTTTGTGGCTAAGGGGAAACTCAGCTCCTTTGTCGACCTAGTTAAACTGGATTAGTATCTTTCTACATTTATATACTCTCACTTGCTTTTAATAGCTGCTTACACAGACATACTAATCAAAAAATACATATAGCTGAAAATCTGAAGTCACTTCCTCCCCTTGTCCATTGAGGTACCAGCAGAAGAACAGATGGTTGGAATTAAATAACTGCTTGGAGATGTAGCAGAGCACATTAGAGAAGGAAAGCAGACAGCGTTTCTTTGTGAAAAAAATCCTTTCCTCTGAGGAAACCGATGAACAAACCTAGGTTACTAATGAAGTTCTCCCTCAAATTAAATGCAAGTTAACATCCCCTAAAACCAAATCAGGCATTTGACTTCCAGGGGGAGAGAATGGTGCTTTCCCTGCTCCGCACCAGGATCAGGTCAGCACATTTCTGTAGCACTTGAAAAAATAAGAGTCTAAAATAAACAAGTAATTTCCTTCCAGTAGCTACACTGAATCAAGCACACCCCTGCTGTAAATCACTTAAATGTCAACCAGATTTATAGTCGAGGTGAATTAGATTCAGAATGTTTCACACTCCGTGGTCCTTCCAAATAAGCCATATGCAAAGATGCGTTGGCACAAAGTTTGGCAAGTGAAAAAAACTCTTCCAACCTTGTTGACTGATACCACACTCATCCTATTGTGAGAGATGACATATCCAAGGAGAAAAACAAAGACCCATTACATGTATTATTAGCAAAAGTGTGAGATCATCACTGCGGATGGACAAATTTGTAATTCCCCTGCCTCTTCTCCCTTGCACCCTGACAAGAGGAGCCTCCTTCCATCTTTCCGTTTAGCTGTGCTCCCTGCTCTAGTGCTTTCTCCTTACCTGTGACTACTCCAGTGGATTCTTATTCAGTATAATATCCTGGTTACACCTGTCACGACGGTATGGCATATTTATCTGGTTTGATAAATTTCTTTAAAAGTGACAGTAAAGATTGTATGTACAGAATTTCCTGTACCAATTTAAAAGCATGAGAAATTAAACAAAGAAACCATGCTTTCCTGCTTCCCGTTCTCTCACATTGCACTTAACTAAATTGCATTTAAAATTTTCGTTAAAAAAATCAGGCCTAATTTTAAATAAGCCTCCCTCCCCTCTTCACCATCTTCAATTTCAGCCTCAAACAGGAGCACAAACCTATTTGCTTCAGCTCTCCTCCTACAGCCACTCTAAGGGGTCACTTCTCTAGTGCTCCAGAAGTCAGAGTATGTTGAGCTGATCAGGCCAGCTCACCAAGATAACATTCGAGCTTTTGCTTGAAAGCATGGGACTCAGTGAAAAAACTGTCTAATTTCCTCCTTCCTTCATCCTCATAAATAGTCGAATGTTTTTTGACTAAATGTTCCTTAAAAATAACAACAGTCTACCACAGCCAAAGAGCTGGCATGGAAAATCCAAGCCCAAGTGGTCTAATCTTTGGCAATGTTATCAGCAACTGCCACAAAAGTCATCTAATGAAAAAAGTTAGTCAGTTTTAATTGTCTGTGTCGCTACCAGGCCTGTCTGTAATAACATGGTAGCTCAGTCTCTCAGCCTCTGCTAGATGACACTCTACTTACAATTCTGTGGGAATTCTTAATGTGTTGCTATATGTTTATGTATATCTGTCATCGTTTCATTATGAGATTAAAATTAGATCCCCATTTATACTCCCGTCAGAAATAATGGCCTGAGAATACCCATTGTTATTGCTGCAAATTGTAAATCATGCAACAGAAAGGAGGCCAATTATCAAACTGAAATTGCTCCAAGAGCAGGATCCCATTTTGTCACACAGGTGAGTACAGTCTCCAAAGCTTCCCACTGCTCAGATGCCGACATGCAGTGTGGTGGTTCCAGGGGGACAAGTGGCATTTGCCAGGCAGCACCCCGTGAAACACTCAGGTAATGGTGACTATGAGGCAAGGAAAAGGTCTTATCCCACTTACAGACAGAGCATAGAGGCACAGGAAAATGGGATTCCCTGACAGAGCTCATAGGTGAAGCCTGTGGCAAAGCCAAGAACAAAACCCAAGGCTCTGAGGTCCCACAATGACTCCTTAAGCACCAGCCAGGTAATTGCCCCCCGCCTCCTCCATATGCAGGTCTCAAATTTTATTGAAAGATGACCTATTTTGTATTTGATTCTCCAAAACTCTAGACAAAAGCCAAAAAAATCATGCTGTACCTTCATGGAATGGTTAGGAAAAGGATTACAAGACAACATTTTTAAATGCTCTGATATTTTATCTAAACCTGCCCCTTGGGAAAAAGATGTGCTGGTTTTCAGCACAACAGGATAAATTGGTTAATCTCAACCATGTAGCTCAGGTTGGTTCAGAGAGATCAAAACAGCAACAAAACACTAAATCCTCACATTTAGCACCATAACCACTTAATTAGAGAGGACAGTGTTATGGTGGTGCTGGTGTTTGAGGCTGGGTGCACCTCTATCCTGCCGCCGGAGCAGGAACATGTACACCTTACCTTTCCTGGAATGCTTCTGCTTCCCTCTGGATAATTGTCCTTCATCATGCTCAGATCTCAAGCAATCTGAAAAGCCAGCAGTGTTGTTGGAGAAACTGCGGTTAAAACTAAGTGCCTTTCTCCTTTGGCATGATAGGAATAGCAAGATGAATGTTTTCATTGATTTTTTTCTTTTAAACAACATCAAATCCTTTTTTAAAAGAATTATGATAACCTGTGAAGACATAAAGAGTGTTTCGATATCTGGCATTTCCCAATTGTTTATTTAAAGGGCAAGTCCTGCAGCAGGTTGGGATTTTTTTTGTTTCTCATTTCATCACATTTCCAGCTTCCCACAAATGTAATTTTTACACGTAACAGTGTAGATTTTTAGCACACACTCAAGGCCTCTCCACCCACATCTCCAAAAAGGAGAGATAAAACGAAAAGGTAGAAGCAGGACTGAGGTGGCCACAAAAATGATCTGAGGGTGGAACCAGGCTGGGAAAGTTGGGCTTGTTCAGCCTAGAGAACAGAAGGCTCCAGGGAGACCTTCTGGGGGTCTTTCAGGGCTTCAAGGGGCCTGTTAGAAAGATGGGGACAGACTTCGGAGCAGGGCCTGTTGGGACAGGACAAGGGGGGATGGTTTGAAACTAAAAGAGAGAGATTTATATCAGAGAGAAGGGAGAAATTGTGCTGCTGAGGGTGGTGAGAGTCTGGCCCAGGTTGCCCCGAGAGGTGGTCGCTGCCCCATCCCTGGAACCATTCCAGGGGAAGTTGAACAGATGACAACTTGTGCAGTGCTGTTTTACTGTCACCCAAAGAAAACCAGTGTTGGTAAGAGATGCAGGAGCACCCCTTTGCCCTACAAACCAGCCCCACTATCTTCACTTTTTATTCTCAAGCAGAACTGTCCAGGGAATAGTTTTCCTTACAGGAAATAGCATATTTCAAAACACCTTCCAACTTGCATCTGATATTCACCCATATTTTCTATAAGAATTCCATCCACAGAAACTCTGCTACTTCTCCAGGCAGTCACTGTCCTCATCACCACAAAGTATTCCTGAATATCCATCCAATTGTCCAACATTGGCAATTAGAGCCACTTAGCCTGGCACGAAGTAACACAGCATTGGATTATACTGGATACAACTGTCTTCTGATTAGTCCCCTCTTTTCAAATATTTGAGGACCCTTATTAAACTCTCTCCCTTTGAAATCCTTCATTTTTTTGGGTTCAAAAAAAATCCCAATTTATTCACTTTCTCTCTACCATTAGGTTTTCCAGACTTTCGATCATTCCCTTGTTTGCTTTGGATTCCCTCCAATGAGCTCACATCCTATTAGGACAGCACAGCCCAAACTCCGATCCGGTGCTCCAGCTGATGCCTTATCAGCACTGAGTGAAGCAGGATTGCTTCATGTGTCTTGTCAGCTTGATTCCTGTTTACATGGCCCAGCTTAGCAATTTTTTTTATTTTTTTAAAACAGCATTCCCAACTCATGTTCACACTTGTGATCCACTACAACCTGAGAGGCTTTTTTCTTAAGTAGTATTTCCCAGCAATGCTGACTTGCTGACATTCTCTGCTAACAGACACTGCTCAGTGAACACAACTGAAGGGCCAACTATCGCTGCCCAAAGGGGTGGTGCAGAGGTATTGGAGAGTTGTGTTACTTCTGTGTGCTCTGGGAGGCTTTTCTGCTTGTTTTGGTTTGTTATTTCACTTTGGTTTAGTTGTTGTTGTTGGGGTTGGTTTGTTTGTTTTGAACAAAGCTGTTGGGCAGCAAGAGGATACACACAGCAAGCAGAGCAGCCCATTCAGTAATTCCTGCTGACTACAACTTACTTGGGTGGCTGCGACGTGGTCATTCACTCAGAGGTCCAGGAGGCTATTGGGACTGTGTCACCCAGCTCATCTTTGGTGCCTGTGTCCCCTCTGCTCTGACAGAGCTAAATTTTTTGCTGACCATCTGTACACAAATCACTCCTCCTCCAAACAATCCATTTACTCACACTGTACATGAACAAACGTTCATGTACCATGAAATCCAGCAGAGCTACTATACATGGGTTTAAGGTGATAGCCCACTGATGCCAAGCTTCCTAGATCTGAAGCAATAGTCCTTTTTATTTAGGCTGACCAACATGATCCGAAATAATCATCCTCCTCACTTACACTGACCAACATAGCTACCGCCAATTTGTACTACCACTAACGGACTCCTATTGTTTAAGAACTCCATGGGTTGATGACCTGGAGATCTAAGATAAAATTTGGTTTCCATGGCCACTCCTGAATTTCAACGCACAGGGCCACTGCATGAGAGACAGAAGAGCAGGGAGAGAGCCCTCATGTTTACAGGCAAAGTCAGAACTGCTTTACAAATCCAGTTGCCACTCATGACCAAGGCTGCTGGACTGACTGGAGTTAACACAAGGTCATTCCACTCAACTCTGTAGGTTTTCGGCTGAGCCTGTGCTTACTAGTGCACCTCCAGGGCTCCAGTTCTGCCTGTGGCTTTGATTCCTCCATAAGCTTTGCATCTCTATTACTGGAGACATTAAACAACTGAATCTTAGGTGGAGTCTTCACAGTACTTTTCAGTTAGAAGTTTAAGGTCTCTAGGAATTATCAGGCTGGTCTTCGCAAGGCAGATGCCTTTGGACATGATGAAAGAGGCTCAAGAGGCAACGAACAGCTTCAAGAGATTTTCAGGATGGCCCTGTTCCATAGCTTTGAGTTGCAGATGATGACAGCATAGTTTACAGGCATGAAGAGGAGGGAAAAAAAGAACCTTTTTCATAACAGGAAAATCTGTTTGGTCTTAGGTGGTCTTCCTGTGTCAGAATGGATAACAAAAAGGTTTTCTCTTCAAGAGGAGTGTGCCATGAAACCAAAAGAATCCTCCCTGTTTATCAAGCAGCAAAAAAATAACCGATTACTTCAAATACTTCTTTAATCTCTACCATCCCTAAAGAAGGCTTTTCTTTTTACATATTTCAGCTGGTTTATTGCATAAATATTGTGTTAGCAGTCATTCTTTGGTGTGTAGGTGGGATTGCCAGTAGGCAGAGACAGTGATAAATGAGTCTCCAGGTGTTGCTGCTCTTTTTAGAAAATCCTTTAACAAGCAGTTACAAAGATTGAGGTCATTTTGCAAACTTACAAGAGTTACAGTAAGTTGTTTCACAGACACTTTTTTTTCTGTAGAGGTGCTGTCAAAGTTGGTGATCCCAAAGTGGGTTGTATCTTTCTATGGAGCTTTAGAGCTACTTGGCTCTGTTTATAAAAGCCAGATAATTATTTATACACATTTAGTTTTGAGGATGCATTACAGAGGTCAGGGGTGGGGATTGTTGGAGCAATGTTACCATCGATTTCTTTCTCAGCAAATCTTACAGCCTTCAACTCTCCGACAACCATTTCGAACACTCAATGACAGCAAGCAGATGATGATCTGTTTCACTAAGGTAATTATTGTAAACACCAAGGAGAGAGGCTGCACAGCTCAAGAGATAAGAGCATAAAGCCTTTCACCTTCAGACTGCAGATCCTACCAACAACAAGGCCAAACAGGTTTGTTCAAGAACTCAACCTACGCGAAAGCGTCCCCACCACCAGCAGCGTCCATCAAACCCAGTAGTAACTGGCTCAGTGATTGACATGGCTCCGCCGGGAAGGGAGGACCGAGCCTGGAGAGCGGCAGGCTCCATCCACCCTAGCCCAGGCACCACTGCCAACCTGATGCTCTCGCTGCGGCGGTGGCTCTGCAGGCAGGAGTTTGCTGGCAGCTTTCCTGCCTTATCACAGGGATGTAAACTATTCTGTGAAGCACACCAAAGGAGAAGCAGGAAAAACAATATTTCAAAGCTGGTTCAAAGCATTGTGCCACTGTCCTTATCAACACCATCCTTTGGCATGCGGAAAGGCACCGAGAGTGGGTAATTCCAGGTGAACACCACCCAAAAACACAGCTCTGAATTCAGAAAGCTCCCATGCCAGCACTTGGAGCTGGGTGGCAAAGAGGAGAGGTGTTTTGCAGTCAGGACCAGCTCTGAAGGCCTCGGCTCTCAGGATGGAATAAACACCATACTGAGGGAGCAGGGCTGTGGAAAACCATTTGGCATTTCATAACCAAGTCCCTCACCTTCACACTTAAGTAATATTTTATCGTCTAGCATCACGGCTTGGCACAGAATTCTGCAGGCTGAGACTCTTTTGTAATTCTTGTGCTCTACAGTGTTTCCCCCCCACCCCCAAAGACACCTCTGTCCAAAGGTAGAACACAAACAAGCTCCATTCTGAGTCATAAAAACATAACACATGCGTAAGTGCGTGCAATAATCTTGGTATAATTTGCCCCTTAGTCATTGTCTAGTCCTATTATGTAAATCTGAAACATGCATTTTTAAAAATAAAGGGCTTCAGTAAAATAATTACTGTTGTAATCCTGGAACCACACCCAATAAACAGTTTAGCAATCAACTAGCTCCATATACTTGAAAGCTATAAACAGATTAGTACAAAATTAAAGCAGCAAGGGCCAAAATCTCAGCTGCTGGTGTAAATTAGTACAGTTTGACTAAATCAAATTAGCAGTTTGATTGACTTCAATTAAGCTACACTAATTTACAGTAGGCTGTCATCTTTTCTCTCTCTCTCTGTGTCTGCACCTCCAAGCATGTGTATGCATACAGGATTTTTTCTGTATTCTAGGGAGATAGTGATCTTTAGCACAATAATCTCATTTCTCTCCCTGCAGATGTAGATTTGTAAAACTTACGTATGGCTCGAGGCACTGTGGGGAGAGGAATTGAGGGGCTACCAGAAAAGAAAGGACTGATGACTCCAATCCAATCATTTCAATAAATTCTTAATCATTTTCTTAATAGGAAATTTGCTTTGCAACAGAAGACAGCCTGGGACTGCCCTTAGCAAGCTTCACTTCAAGCAAAGCTAGAAATCAGTATCCATGTACAGGTTTTGCAAAATTTGGAATAATAGCCTTTTTGTTTTTGGTTTTGTTTTTTTTTTAAATAAATTTGTTAATTTGACAATTCTCAAGAACAGGTGCTCCACCTGACTTTTTATGCATCTCCCTGAAATTCACAATGTGATTTTGGTCTCATAGTACAAATAAACCCTCTTTCAGTGGTTTTTAACGGCATAAAACAAGCCACTTGAACAACTGGATGATCAGGACCCCCTTTTCATTTGGAAAAGGAGCCATCTATCTACTGCACTTTCATTGTAAGCCTTACGAAATGTGAATTCTCACCATGATACACAGGCTGGATAACTGGTCCTCAAAGTTAAATAATGTGCTCGGGGCTGAGGAGCAGGAGAACTAAGAAGTCAGATTAAGAAACAAACTCTCATACCATGGTCACATCTCAAAGGCATGCTTTTCCCTCAGATTGTCCATAGTCCATCACACTGCCAAATTATAAATAGCCTCTCCACTACAATTGCTTTTTGATCTTATGTCTGGAATAAGCTTTTATCACAGGGTCTCATCACTTCCAGCATAAAATATTCCTTCCTTCTCTCCAGTTTAAATCTCACTCTTTTAGTTTAAAGCCATCACCCCTTGTCCTGTCGCTGAAAACGGAGACCAACAGCTGTCACTTGTCCTTGCGTGGGTATCGATCCCACATCCCCATGTCCAAACCTTGACAACACATGCTGCTGGCTGACATGCCAGCAGACAGCGGGAGCTCAGCTCAGCAGCCCTCACCTCTCTCCTCACCCCATAGATCCGCTGTCACCACCCTGGTTTGACAACAATGGCCCAACAATACCTGACATCTTGAAGCACGTAGAGGAACACATCCCTCTGTCTCATTTTTCCCTTCCCGACAAGCACAAGGAGGGGTCTATCTTACGGTGGCTGTCATACAGCGACCGCTGACAAGGAACAGTATTGAACATGAAAAGCTTTATTTGTGAGCACAGCACAGGGCTTTGACTCAGTGAGAAGATTGTTCTGTCTGTTCTTGTGACTGATATTCCTCAAATACCACGATATTCCTGCAGGGAAGGCAGGCAAAAGAAGGGTGCATTTAGCAGCAGGTGGCAGGACAGGGAGGAAAACACTGTCTGCGCTGCTCTCCCACCTCTAAGCTCATCTTTCAAAGCCTGGGGAACACTGAGCTACTGACTAACAGGATCAAGCAAACATTAACTTTAAAAGAAAATAAATTCACACATTTTGATAAAAGATTGTTTTCCATATGCTCTTTCACTTGTTTTATTCTATCTGTCACAAATCCCAGCAAGTTTAAGGGCAGGAACATTTGTAGAAACAGAGAGTTCTTATGCAAAGCACAGTAAATGCTGAAGGAATGACAATTCTGAATTAATACACATGACAACATGTTCCTGAATCTGTGAAAGGTTATTTCCACATTTCAGGGAACACAGCTGAGCCATAAGACTGCACATAACCGGTCAAACTTTGACTGGGTATGTCAGATTTTGTTGGCACTACAAAGCCACCTGCTGCTTCCTAGAGGAAGGATTTCTAGGATTTTTCAGCAGTACACTTGAGGTTAAGATTTCTTTTGTTTCTTTTCCTTTTCTCTTCTCCACAAAGCTTCAGGTTTTTTAAAAGCAACGTAAAAAAACCACATTGCTGAATCTTGGAGTTTTCAGACAAGTATGCGTTGAGCTTTTCCTATCTAATTCCCACACAGCACTGAAGTTGAGGTCTAGGTTTTGAAAGTCATGGGGATGCCTGAGTAGACTGATAAATGCATGCTGGGACTGTCAAAATACCTGACGACTCCCTCCAAAATCACCAGGTGGGACTTACCTAGAAACTTCTGAAAAATCTCTTTATTGGATTGTCGATATTTTCAAGCTCTTAAATAACTTGTCTAGAAAACAGACCACTCAAGAATCCCAGAATCTCACCTCTGAGACTCAATCACTGAACAAGCAAACATCATCATTTCTGAGTGCTCCTGTTTGTCCCCTAGAGCAGCAGACTGCCCAGGCATTTGTGCTGGCCATCCTCTGATCCCCAAGAGCACTATACGAGCCAGGTGACACTAGGAAGCTGGCCTTTGCAGAGTAATCCAATTAGGCAGTGAGGGGATCCTCTGAAGTTGTTAGAACAATTTCCAGTGGCTTCAGTGGACGCTGAATCAGGTCCAACAGGTGGATAGACTTGTTAGACCTTGAAACAATGGGTGCCTTTGAAATACCTATATACAAAGATGCACAGAGACGTAACTGGCCCATCTGTGTCTCGATTTCCTCATCTCTGAAATATGGATAACAACGTATTTACCCATCTCTATAGAAGGCCTGATAGTATTTAAAGCAATCAGTGTCATGACTAATTAGCTAATATTTAAACAGGGATTTGAAAATTTAAAGCACAACA
This sequence comes from Baryphthengus martii, assembly GCA_013396935.1. NCBI lineage: Eukaryota > Metazoa > Chordata > Aves > Coraciiformes > Momotidae > Baryphthengus > Baryphthengus martii. Next base: position 266,122 of record VWZK01001384.1, read on the forward strand.
TAACTGCTAAGTACTATTACTAAATTAAGCCAACTGTCACTAATGGCAGACAGTCTGATCCTCGCTGCTTGTTGACACAAGACCAATTACAAATAATGAGTTCCATAAAGTCTAGAATATTTTGTACACGAAGAAATTAATGAAAATCAAGAGGAATAAAATAGTACCTCTTCATCACTCGGTATTAAATTTATTTATTAGACTTCAGACTTTTAATCAGCAATGCCTACAACAATTTCCCTCTCTATATGCACTGTGCAGCTAAACAAACCACACACGCCTCTGTCGCTGGAAACAAGGCCTGGGTTAGCCTTGTGTCACCAGACTGTCCCCTGACACTGTCAGGTCCTGCTTTGGGAGCCCTGAGCATCACTCCATGATGCTCCAGTTCAGTTTGCCACTCTTCCTACTCCAGCTAGGGGGTTATTATAGAATTTCATTTTCAGTAATATCCTATTTACAAACCTAATGCACTAATGACCGGTCTATCTCCATTTAGCTTTTCCCAGATGGCACCAGAAGCTCACAGTTATCCTGGAGTCAACTAGCATGCCCAAATCCCCTTCTCTATTGAGTTCTTTCCCACCTCATGCCGTGTTGGCTTGCAGACACCAACAATTTCCACTGAAAGCACAAGCACTCAGCTATTAAACTTTTGGCCCGCTTCCATCACTCTGCACTCACACTCCCAGCATGGGAAGAACTGGACATTATCTCTACACTGACAATGCCTCCTCGTCTTGTGTCAGCAGAGAATTTCATCAGCTGGTTCCAACCTTCTACACCCAAGGCATTAATGAAAATGTTAAGTAATACCAGTCCCAGGCTGGTCCATGAGGATTTCCACTAATAGCTTCCACTCAACTGACAGAACCTGTGCCATCTCCCTGGAACCTGCCCTCCTTCCTACCAGCTTCCACAGTTTAAGAAAGGTGCAGTCTGTTTGCTATCTCAGTGCTGCACTCCTGCCAAAGCAGTTCAGCAGATGAAATCTGAACAATTAAAGCTAGCCTTCTTTACATAGACATCCTTTGGCATGTTCAGGAAAAAAAAAAAAAAAAAATCTAGTTTTTCAGATCTCAGACTCACACGAAACAAGTACAGTACTCTACTCTCAGCTTCCGAAATGCAGAGGTAAGCACAGGTCTCCACATACATCCAGCCAAATCATTACATACAAGATTTTCAAAACTGTGGGGAATTACTCCTTTTCAACTGTCTAAGCAATTACTGGTATTTATTAGCTCCATTTTGACAGAACTGGTTTAACACATTCTTAAAAAAAAAAAAACACAGCTTATTCTTTTTGATGGTCACAAGAGTGTCATCAGCCTACCACAAATACTATAATAAACAACTCTGCACCACAGAGAAACATGATCCTCTAAACACTGAATCAAGGTATTTGTTAAGGAGGTGCGTATTGAGTCAAGTCATCTCAGCAAATAACCGATCCCCTAGCAGGAAGCAAACAAACAAGAAAACAGAATTTCTCACCTTTGCAATGCCACCAGACCTGACGGGGTCACAGAGCTGCTCTAGCACGTGGCCTTCTCTATAGCTCTCAGCAAGGGTGTTTCCTGGGCACACAGTGATCAGGGACCCTGCAGCTCTTCCCATCAAGACAGGGACAACCAGTCACTTCCTCAGCTCCTTTTACTTCTTGTCTGCAAGGGCAAACACTATCCCTTTCTCTCTCTCTGGGCAGCTGGATTGTTTTGTGATGGCAACCGGTCATTCAGCCCCAGATCCTCCGTAACACCGACAGCTCACAGGCTCCTGACTCCCATCTCCCAGGCGAACGGAGGTAAAACTGCTCCGTTAGGGGAAACTCCCTCCCTGGTAATAAAAAAATTTCCTCCTTCAAGAAAAAAAGAATGTCCCCCCTACATATTTTGCCTGGGGGACAAAAAGCAGTATCCTATTTTTCTAAGCCTTTTCCTTTCCCTCCCAGAAAAAAACATTAAATAAACCAAACAGCTCTTGCTGCCCCTCCACTGGAAAGAGGGGAAGTAACAACTAGGAGAAAAACATAGGAAGAAAAGCGTGACTGGTGAAAAAGAGGTGGTGGCACCGACCTCCTGGCTGGAGGGCAGCACAGGAAGGAAGGAGTGGAGGAAAAATAATATCTCTATTTGCGGCCACTCGAGCAGAGAGAGATGAATCAAGGAGTGATGAGGAGGTGGCAGCCTCCCCATTAGAACCAGCTTTCCTAGCAGGAATTCCTTGGAATCTCAGGCTACAGTCACAGCACATGGCTCAGCTCCCCCCACCCCATCAGGAGAGGGCAACACCTGCCCTAAGCAAACACCTCAGTGTCTACACCTTCACACAAGAAAGAGCCAGTGTGACAGAGGGACTCTGTATTGATTACATGTGCTATTTTCAGGTAACATCAAGTACTATTTATAATCTTACATAAGGAACACGATCGGATCTTGTATTCACTCCACGCCCGCAGTTCCTAGAGACCTGTGCATGCAGACAGACTGTAAAGCTCTAAGGCTGACTTCTCTGAAAAAAAAAAAAAACAACCAAAAAGGAAAAGGAATTAGACAAAAAGCTCTGTATTCCTTGCGCTTCCAAGGGCAGATCCCCTTACCGCAGATACTGCTCTTTCAGCAGATCTTGTGGGTGGAGATTCCATATCAGCCTGTCTGCCAGTTCCTGCCAGAGTTTCATCCAAGCCACAACACACAGAGACAACATTAATTAGCATTAATTATTATTTATAAGCAGCAATATTATCTGCATTGCTATCATTCACACTTATTTTTATGTCTTACACAGGGCTCATGTGCGTGGTACCTCACTGCCCAAACAGACAGAACAAGGTCCCATGGAATCTGCAGACTAATGCACATCAGCAGCATCCTTCAATCATTTTGGAGAGACTGTTGTAAAAGGCAGGACAACCCTTTTTCTGTGCTCCCATGAACTTGCCTTCTACTTTCTGCTTATAGTTAGGTCAAGATTTCTCTTCCTTCCCCCTCCCATGCCCCCCACCCCAAAGCCCGGAAGGAATAATTAAAAAAAACGTATTGCCTGTAGATCATAAAATTATTTTCTTTCTAACCAGAAAAACAGTAAAGAACCAACACAAGAACAGCATCTCCCAAACCATTTGGAATCATCAAAATATGGCATTTCCAGCACTAAAATACTCAAGTGAGCCTTTTGCACTTTACCAGAATGTTTTGCTTTCATACGGACAGAGAACACACACTGAAGACAGTTTTGTTGGCTTTTACTCCTCTTTCCATTTTGTCAGCACAAGCAGAACCTTCCTCAGCTAGCTCTTTATTCTGGTTCAAATCTTGTCTCCCAACACAGAACCCTGTTCTATGACAGAGTTTTGTGTTAGTCAATAAGGCTGGTTTTGTTTAGTACCCATTAAAAAAACCTGGGAAAACTTGCAAATATTACAAAATTCAATTCAAAACAGCTAATTAGCCCAGATCTCTATTATTACTAGTATTGAAGTTGTTAGCATTGTTGATAATAGCTGCTTGTAAATAACCATTTGCATACATTCAATTTAGCTGGAAAAACTTGTGAGCATTAGCAAATCCTACAGTGAGCACGGTGCCTATTCTCTTTTTAATGAATTCTGCCTCACTTCCAGTTTGAATAGTACTTTTTACCACTTTGTTTCTTGCTTGTTTTGTTGCTTAATGCAACACACAACAGCACAGGCACAGTGAATCGAATTTAGAAAGTCTCTTTTGCATAGGCCAAGGTTAATGAAACCACTTGAGTACGTCCAAGTGAATTCACTTAGTCCATCCCATCCTGTTGGAGAAACCATTAATAATCAGCTGGAGCTGCTGAGTCAAAATTATGAATGAGATGGAAACGCTGAACACATTTTATGTGCTCCCATTGCCTGTATCCTCTCCGGGACTGTTGCAATCCCAAATTATGCACAGCTCTGAAATACTACATACTTTGATCAACGTCTATTGCAACAGCTCGCTGGGGAGTCACAACACGTTGTGTCACACCATGTACACCTCTCGGGGAGAGGTACGAGCTGAGGGGAACAGGAGAACGCTGGGTTACCGAGCACTGTTAAAAGCTGGCTTCCATCTGAACGCATTTCAGAATAGTTCGGCTTCAATCGATACGTCCATTTTATTTGCTTTGCTGAGATCAGACCAAACCTAATTCAGTCATCAGATACCTAAGAAAAACTACTTTAAAACTAGACATAGTTGGCATATTTACCATTTTCCCTGTTAATCATTCATGCGTTAGATGAAATTATTCCATAAATTATCTAATCAGCCAAGAGAAACCCTACCATTTTTCTTATACGACCAGCAAGCACGAGCATTACAGGCATTACAGAGGGGTTCTTGTTTGTTGACCAAAGCCATGATTAATTTGTTTAATAGGACACCAGAGAACACTGTTTACAACTCACAGGCAACTAACATCCAAATTATTTGCAGAAATAGAGGATTATTATGTTGGTTTGTTTTTTTTTACTCAGGTTTCCAACTCTGAAATGGCACACACTTGGTGAGCATTCTTCATGTGAAGACGCAAGAGGTTTACTTCCAGGATAATAAAAGCATCCTGTATGGAAAAAAAAAGCCTGATCTTTATTGTATCTATAACCAGTAATTACCGTGCCATTGTGTGTATACCAACAGTCAAGCGCCTCGCTGGCATAAACAGACACACCTCTTCTGGCAGCAGAGCTGCCGTCATCTATGCCGGCAGTTATCTTCATCCAAAACACACAGTCAAATATGAAGAATGTCCAAGTTCTTGTCCAGACCTTTAGGTAGTTTGTCCCACAACACCTTGCTGAAACTAATGATGCCATACCATCTGATAGCACGTCCTATTATTCACCATCTAATTAAGTTGTCCACGGAAAACGAGCAGAAAGAGGTAACTTCTGCACTGCGATGCAAACACGCACAACGCACTGTGGCAAACTTCAACCAGCTCCACTAAGCAACATATCCCTAGCAACAGAAAGACCGCTTCTGGAAAGCTCTTGGTGCCAATAAAGGCATCCTTTTGACCATGGATTAAGCAGAGCAACCATCAGGGCACATAAAAACACCTCTTCAGTCACCTTTTCCTGGAGCAAGCACTGCTGTTCTAGCATTTCATGGAAAGATGTTAACAAAACAGCCTACTGTGAAACGTCCTTTGGCATGAGTCACAGCAGAAGGAATGATAAGCAAGTAGGAGCCAGGTGAAGGAAGTAAGCGCAGAGCTCAAGGTGGAACATAATGCAAAGCTCTCAAGCAGCAAATAGATTTTTTTCTCACCTCACACAAGGTTTTGGTCTACCCCCTCAGTTAAATTGTATCTTACCTTCAGGATGAAGCTCGATTAATGAGAGAAGTAGCTTTTCTTTCCACAGTCAATTATCTTATATAAACAAGCTCCATCAAGCAGAGCATCCCAAACATCAGCTAGGGTACCTCCACTTTAGGTGCCTCACAAGAGAAGCCAGACAGGCTGAGAATTCACCTTAAATACTTCAGAGCTCTGTAATACCACCCAGGTGATCACCCGGGAAGCCTTGGGCTTCCTTTCAGCCAACAGAAAGGGGCACTGCAAGGTGCAAATCACTTCGTGTAGTGCAGGCACCTGCTCTGCAATGAGATGATGACAATTGCCTGGTGTGACAGCAGGGGCAGGCATTTGCAGCCTCAGTTTTCAGCCTGGAACTGATAGTGAGCTCTGTGAGCTGGCAGTGAGTTCTGAGAACACACTGCCTGCAAAGCAGAACCTATGACATATTTAGAAATTGTTAAAGGGACAGATTTTCAGTCCCAACTCACTATGATTCAGGAGATAACATGGACAAAGGACAGGTCTCTCTGGGCAGTACAGATGAGGCCACTTCTCTGGAAGGCAGAGAACTCAGCCATGTGGACACAAGCCCTCAGGGTAAAGCCTGGCTTATTCGCATGTGCTAAGGTAGCCATAAAGACCAGATGGGCCATTGTGGTCATCTTTAAGTACAAGATCAAGATTGTATCTGCAAAACTCACCATGCTAAGACCATCGCGTTTCAAGTAGTAATACATACATTCATGCACAGGAGCAATTTTCTCAAATTAATTAGGATTACTCCTATGTATAAAATTATGCCAGCGTAGGTGTTTGCAGAAGAGGTTTTGGAACGTCAGTCATCATATAGCCATCAGTTAAAGCACACTCATAAATGCTTTCACTTAGAAGACTGTATTAACCTTAATAAGAAATACACGTTTTCTGGGTCTGATGACTCAGGAAGGACTTGCAAGTCTATACCTCAACCCATTAATCTTATATAAATAAACTTTCCCCTTGTGAAAGGGAGTCCCATAGCATTAACAAATAGGGATCTTTCTCAATCGTAATCAGATTCTGTAAGAATCATTTAGAAACATTTAGATTAATTATTTGTTGCGAATTATTCACTTAGCTCTGTCTCTTCAATCAAGAAGCACGTCTCTATTTCTTTCGGCAATGTGAGCTGGTATAGTAGAATACAGAGTTTCCACATTTAAGTCTCATATCCAACACCATTTAATTAAAGTCTCAACCATGAGTAGTCAAGAGTCTGGCCAAAGTGTTGAAGGTTGGAATTCAGGCTCACTGGAGTGAAAGCCCCATTTCTCCAGTTTGCCTCTGCACTTGACTCCACCCAACTTCATCCAGGGGCCAACCGTTAATGACAGCACATTTAAAGGACAAAGCGGGGGTAAGGGGGTACAGGGTGTACTATGTCCCATCCCGACTTCAAAATAAATTCTGTCCAAGTCACCAGAATTCACTTACAGAGAGCTGACAGGTATTTAAATTAGCATCGTGGAAGGGCATTTTTCCCACACCACTTTGATAACTCTTAAAAGTTGTATTGTATGTTGGGCTTTGCCAAGTTTCTTGGCATTGACTCCATCTCAATTGGAGATAGTAAAACTGAATTGTCTTTTTTATTCAGTAAAAAGACCCAAACAACTCCTCAACCACCTCTCGCCATGAACGACAGGAAAAGTATACTGCAAGAGAGAAACTGCAGATGAAAGACGATTGCTTCCAAACACACCATGGAAAATGAAAACCCAGAGAACTCCCTAGCCTGAGGAAAGCTGTAGAGGTGAGCAGTCCAAAAAATTCCACCAGCACAAGAAGCCAAATCGGAGATCTTTGGGTATCCTGGAAATTTTCTACAGTCTGAATGGAACTGCTCTGCAATGTCTTCTCAGTTGGAGCCATCTACTCCAGCTTCCTCCACATCTCCATCTCTTCATCTCAGCTTTGCTCCTGTCCCCTCTTCCTTTTCCTCTGCTACATTGACCCTGCTCGCTCCCCTTCTCCACAGGCTCCCCTTCCCTTCTTTTATTTTTTTTTTACAGGTTCTGAATGGGTATTTTCATCATGAAAAAATGTCCAACTCCTTCAATGTTTTTAAAAGGGAAGAAAAATAAGACCACCCAAACCAGCAGCTGTGTGTCACAGCAGCAGTTACGAGCCCCAGAGGAGTCAAGACACTGTGCTAGTTTCCCTATATGCACACAGATATAAGTGCATATGCCACGATACGTACTCCCTCCTCACGGTCTGACGGACCCACAGGTGAGCAGCCATCTCACTAAAGCAGATTTGGAGAGGTTCAGTAAGAGCTGGTCTGAAGCAAACGACTTGGGCCCACTGACAGCTTTATGGGGAAGAAGGTACTGGGCGTCACATCCCAGAAAATCACTAACAAACATTAAACTGCCTCACGTCTGTAGACTTACGTTTTACTTGCCAGTCTTGGGCTAACACCCAGGACTTTTCTTGCCTTGCACAGGTATGATGTCAGGCACATGGCAGTTCTGGAGATTCGGTGTGAGCCAGCATTGCCAGAGGCTCTGTGCAGGTGTGGTTAACAGTTATTTAATGATTCTTCACAATTGCATGTATCTGTCTGAACATAAATACAGCCTGATCATAATCTTTCTTTTCACACCATGAGTTTGCCCTAGTGTTTCCACCCTTGCAGGTTCCCAAATGCCCGATCATAGCTGTTACAGACCCAAGATTCACCGGATCATTTCAAACCACTCAGGAGCACTCTGCTGCCCTGTTGGCTTGGTGAGGTGACAGACTGAAGGCAGGACATTTAATACAAATGCTGCAGTTCTTCACCTAAATTCTGTAAGTTTGGCTCCCCGATGACTCATAGGATTCCCCTCCCTTCCCCATGTTTACACACTGATGACAAGCACTGTTACGTTTCTAAAAGCAAAACTACCCAAAAACGGAGAACACTCGGAATTCCTGGGAAAAGCTCTCAGGCTCCTTTCCCCGGCAACTGCACCAGCCTTTATTCAGCATAAATACCAGTACTGTTCAATTAGTTAAATAATTTTGAGTGATAGTTCAACTGTTTCTTTTCCAAAAGGTAATAGTTTTCCTAATTAGTCACTTGCTTTGATAAGGCACTGACTTTTACTCTAATCTAAATTAACAAGGCTTTATCTACCTGCATCGTTTAAACACACCCTACTTGCAAATCTGGTATGACTAAAAACCAAGACAAGTGTTTGGTTTCATTTTACATTTGCTCCACAGTGCCCCACTTGGAGGTTAATTATTAATCTACTCAAGTATATGTAAAAGTTCAGGGAAACAACGGGGTTAGTAGGTAGAGCAGTAGTGGAAGAATTAGGAAACCCATGTCCTATTCCCACCTTAGATTGTGTAAGTTCGGCCAAGACATTTAAAGTCTGTGAACCTTTACTGACAGAACAGAAATAGCAACACAATAAAGCACTCTGACATCTTTAGGGAAGAAACTTCACGTGTGTGAGGCAATAGTAAGTTTGTTCACTCCTTTGAGAGGCTGAAACTCAGCTAATGCCTTAAGACCTTTCCAAGGAACTGGAGATCAGCTACTCAACCCACGGAACCCAACAAAAGTGGGGTCTGCAGCAGCTGAAGAACCAGCTCCTTGAGCTTTTACTGCATTTCTTTGCCATCTGAGAAGTGGTGAAAACACACCTGATTTCTGGAGCAGGGGTTGGGGGCTATAAACCTGAGGTATTCCCTACCCTGAGGTACTGCAACAGATGTACCCTCGGCGTAACTATGCTGCAGGTCCCAGGAGTAAGTATGGACCAGATGTTCAAAGATACAGATGTTCTGGAAAGTGTTAGATCAAAATAACTTGACAGTTGAAGCAGGGAAGGAAAATGGAAAACAGCAAAGGGAGGACAGAACATGCACAAGAGAGATATAATGTGGTGGCATCACTGCCAAATCCTGCCTACTGCAGGAGGGCCTGGCCATCAGCAGCCTGCTCCTGAAGAGCTCCATTATAATGCACCTGACTTGATCTTGGGAAAATAAATGGAAAAAAAAAATCAAGACATTTTTTACTCTATTATTTATTTTCAGATTTGGCTGATGCTTATATAAATCATAAGATTCCACCCAGAAACAGCTTTTTGAAAACAAAGAAACAACAACAGCAGCAACAACAACACAAAACCCAACCCAGAAGTAAGAATGCTGAATACTTATTGCTGTTCAACTGGAATATTACAGGCAAGCTGATTCAGTTGTTAGCCTGCAGTGCTATAAATAGTACTTCAACTTAGCTGAATGGAAACCTGTCCTTCATACCTCCAGTCACTTGTTTACTCATGGAGAACACACATGTTTCTGAGCTGCCTTCAGTGTACTGCAGGAGGGGCCAGCAAAGTTCAACAACTCTCCGTCACGCATTCAAGTCCCTTCAGCAAATGTTGCTCTACTTCCCTTCCGAAATTGTTCCCTCCGCTCCACCAGCGCATGGACCTGAAGGCAGCAAGAGGCTATTGTAGCACCTCAGCCGGTGTTTCCTCATATCATGGGCCAGTGATAGCAAGCCTCTGGCATCAATACCAAGTTTGGCGCCAACAGATATTTGGTCTGGCACCAGCAATAACAAGCTATGATGGTTTCTTTTTAAGTTTGTTTGGCACCAGTAGCAAGAAACATTCACTCTTCCTGGCAGAGAGCCACAGAATTTCACCAAATGGCTCCTGCATCATAAATTCATAACAAACATAACTCAACATAACGTCTAATTGCGGTGGAGCCTGTCTCTTAGCAAGCAATTCCGTCCTGACAATTACATCCAGACTTATCAATACCTGTGCTGCCTTCCAGTCCCAGTTTCTTTCTTACTGCAAGAATTATCTCCATTATCTCCTTGAAGAGATAATGGAGTCCCGTAAGTCCATAGCCATTTAGATTTTCTCTCTCTTGGTGCACTTATATGACACCAGGCAATCAGCTATGAGAAAAGCCTATGGGGACAGTTACTAAATTAAGTCATCACAAAATACGCTGTAAATACCGTGTTGACTTAACCTCACTGCTCACCCTGCCCTCTTTTATGTCATGTACTTTCTCACACTGCAGACCTGCAACATATTCCAGAGAGATTCATCTCATTGCCAGTGTGGAGCCCCATTCAAGCCCCCGAGGCTTAACAAAGCACTAGTAAAAGGAGAGGATTAGCTATAAATTATCTGAGTCTCAAGACAGAGCAAGCTCTGTTTTGACAGCTCCTTGCTAAATGGCACAGGGCTTCTGAGGAGGCCTCGTGGTGATACCTCGGTAGACAGCGCAGGACGAGGACTTCGAAGAGCTCACTTCTGCAGACAGGGTTGCAACCGGCTCGTCAAACGATTTTCAGCAGGACATCCCTTCACTCCTCTCTGCCTGTAAAATAGGAGATCTCTGAGATCTCTGGGTGGAAAGGATGATGTAGAAATCAGGAATTACTTCTCCAGTCCTAAGCATTAGTAACAACAGCTGTAACAACAGCCATCATCCTCTTCACAGGAGAAAAATCTATCGCTGCCCGCTCTGTCACAGTCCAGTACACTGGAGAAAAGAAATCTGCTTAGACGCAGGCTTCTTAAAGGGACCTGATGTTGGCATAGGGAGGAACTGATACTAAGCTCTCGGCATAGGAAAATTTCATCTGCTCCCAGGAAAATAAAGACTGTGTGAAACAAAGTTGAAATGGAAGTCCCCATCGTAAATTCAGCTCTTAGTACCTGCCAAAGTTATGAGAAAACCCCTGCCCACAGGGACAGCTGTCCTGGCCAAAAAGCACAAACCTGCGGAGTTCCCAAAGCGGGAACTCATGCAGCCACGCATTCTGCTTCAGTGATCAAACTCTTCCTCCCGTGGTCTAAATGCATTTCCACTACCTCCTTTCATACAGCTCAGTCTCTAGCTGGATGTCCTTCAACCCTAAAATATCCCTCATGCAATCAGCCAACCTCCACAGCCTCTGCAGTTCATTCAGACATGCAAGGCACAGCTCCAGCCCCTCCAAAGAGAATGCTTTGAACTGGTCTGTTGCTGCTCACCGAGTGTCTTGCACTGTCCAGTTCCACCAGTCCTGGCAAGGCCGCGCACTCCCGCAGCTTGATGCAGGAGGAGAAGAGATGATGAAGCACTTTGTCCAGCCAGGTGCTGGACATCTCAGATGTGCACATAAACTTGCCTACCACCAACTACAGGACTCTCCCAGTCAGCACAGAGAGACCTTTATTGACCAGATGTGCTAATATGATCTTAACCTGGAAGCCATCTCTAATCTAAGAGAGACAGAAGGCAGGAAAGATGGTAAGAAAGGTTTGGATGAGAAAATTTTTTAAAAAATATATATTTTAAAAGGAAAATCAAAAGCAAGACCATAGCGGGACACACCTTTGCACAGTGTTTGCTGAAGTGTAAAACCAAATCATGGTTTAAGCTCCAATGGAGACAACACAACTGGATCAACCGAAAATATACCTGCAACCACCAGCCAGTACAGCATTTTGCTACCTTTTAGAATTCACAGCCTGAGTAAACTGGAAAGGACTACTCTGTCCTACCTCCAAATACCCATTGGCACTCTCTTCCTATTTCTGAATTAAAGGAGTCATACACTACAGAAAATGGGAAGCAAACTTAAGTGTGTGATTTTCAAGCAACCACTCGCATTTCTCCCCTTTGTCTTTGAGCGGGTGCTGTTTTGGGTAGGAAAAGAGGGGGTCACACAACAAAAAAACAGTCCTGCTCTGCTGCTGTGAAGAGGAAGAGACATTTCATTTCAGAACAAAGAATTACATTTTTTAATTTTTTTTACATTGCTTCGCTAGAGGTTTTTGGAGGTTTTTCTTGGGGTGATGGGGGTGGAGTGTTTGGCTTTGCTATAATACAGCACATCAAAGCGCTTTTGATGTGAAGTTTACTTAACAGAATCAGTTTTTCCGATGATTGTGTTAATCTTTATAAACCTGAAGGCGATACTGTGCCTTTTAAAAAACTATAGCAGGAAAAGACTTGAGGTTACATATACTCTCTGTGGTGAGAGATGGGAGTAGTCGGACTATTTCACCACTTCTGACAACTTTGCTCCTAGTTTCATGGGTAGCAATCGCAACGGGCTTGACCTGGCTCGCGCTTGGGCCAGGCAGGCTCTACTTAAACCAAGCACAATCCTTCACAGAAGCACCTTCACATGTTACCTCAGGTAAGAGCCACCACAGACTTCCAGGGCCAGGTTACAACAGGCACACACCCAGAGGCAGCAAAGGGGCCTCGAATCACAGTAACACCCAGCACTGATCTTCAAGAGGCTCCCTGCTCCCAGTCCTTAATAGTTATTATCTCTGTAGTTGTATTATTTTGAGCACAAGCTTCTGTCCCCTCTTAAATCTTGCAAAACCAGCTTGGCCATCTACTCCTAGTCTTGAAGTATGGCTGTGAAAAAGCTTCTGTTGTGTCTGACGTGTTTACCTACAGCATTTGAATGACTTTTTAAGTTCTTTGAATAAAGATAAGAGACAATGTGTACATTTTCCACACAAATAGTGGAACGGTAATAAAATAAACATCAAAGGTAAGCTAGCAAATCATCGCTACTTCACTGCTATTTACGACAAAAGCAGGAAGAGGAAAACACATTCCCGTGCCACTGGCATCATCTTAGAAAAGCCAAGTTTTGGAAGGAATGATGGCTTTTTCCCGTACCCCTGAACGCAAACATTGGCACTTACATCCAATGCAACGCTTTACTGAAAGATCTTCGTTTACATTACACGGAGACAACAACAAGAAGGAACCAAGAGAGGTCTTTCTCCTCTTAGTTTCGTCTCTCTGAACAGCCAGCTTTTCTCAACTGGTACAACAGTAGTGAGAGCAGGAAGGCATCAAACCCTGGAGTATTATTAAAGTCAGCAAGAGTACAACCAGAAGGAGACAGAAGAAGGTCTCGTCATTCAGTATTTACTATTGAAGATTCACATGGACTGAGGAAACGTTCAGCTTCAAACCAAAGCGCAGGTGTGGGTGGGAAGGTGTATTCTACTCAGGAGAGCCCGAGACAGCAAGTAGTGCTGTTTGTGTCTTCTGCTAGGCTTTTAAAACTGCCTTTTCTCATGTTCTTCTCCAACACTCCTTAAGAGCCAGACCACAACAGCACAGCCCTAACCAGAGTGATTCTGCATTAAGTATTTATTCTAAAATAAGGTCCAATTTAGAAAGATTGCTTTCGGAAAAATATGGAGCAATCCAACTCTTACTCCAGGACATAAAATTCAAAATGTGCATATGAGAAATCAAATATAAGCACCACACTGGATTTCTGCTGATGCTTTTGCTTGGTTCTTGTTTTGCAGACGCCAGCACTGCTGCCCTGCAAAGTCAAATGGCATTTTGCAATTGGCTTTGAATAGCGAGCAGGATGGAACTGAACAGGGAGTTTTCAGAGAGGCTGCTGCAGTACAGCTGTCCTCATTGAGCTGTTCTCTCTGGCACACTCTTGGAGGGAGCAAAATCTCTGAAGAAGGACAAGACCCTGACAAACCTAAAACCAAACACAAAAATCACAACTAATTTTTGTAGAAAGAAAAGAATCTAGGTAAAATTACAGAATGCCTTTTGCCCCAGGTTTTATGGAAAATTTATAGATCCACATTGCGCAAAAAAAAAAAATGCTAAAGTAAACTCACTATTAAAAAAAACCAACAAAACCCACAATAAAAGATCTGATTGGAGAGCAGCAGTTATAACCGAGAGGTTATGAACGCACCATCCGGACGAGATCAAGCAACTCTACTATATGGGCACTAATACACTTAAAACTAAGGTTTTAACACATTTAAAATGAAGATTTTGACCAATTCTCCGGTAGCAAAAGCCCACAGCATCTCCTACCTGTTCCCATTTCACCCCTGCACCAGGTGTGGTTATGACAGAAGGAAAGAGGGGCCAGGACTGAAACGACTTTGTCAGGCTACATAAATCATTAGGAATTCAAAACTGCGAAGCCGTGTATTATTTTCCAACAGGTTGTTGAGCTGTCACATTACAACTTGTTGCTATATACGGCACTGTTAAAATAAATCACGGCACGTAACAGGTTCTGCTCTGCCACCTATAAGTCATTCTGCATTTTACACCTGGGAGGCGGGCCCGGTTCTGCGGAGTCGCGCCGAGCTGCGGCTTCTGCCTTCGAAATACGCGGGAAGGGGAGGGACCTGGCAGGGGAAAATACAAACAAGTTTCGTAAAATAACTTTCCAACAAGACCTCGCTGTCATCTCGGCTAATTACGGCTCTGATACGGCTTATTAGCGCGTACCCACCTTTGCTACCTTGCTTCTCCACCCACCACCCTTTCAGACCTTGGTTCTGGCTCCGCCTCTCGCCGGCGTTATAATGGGCTGGTCTGAAAGTGGTGGAGAGACACAGAACCACAGAGGAAGAGAGAGATAATGACAATAACACTAATAACCCTAATAACCCGGCTGCTGCCCGCGCCATAGCGAGGACCCGGCCCGGCGCTGACGGGGCCCGAAGAGGAGTAACCCCTACGTCCTTCGAGAGCTTCTCCCCGCGCCCCGGGAACACCGGACGGTATCATCGGCAGCACCCCCGAGAAGGACCGGGCTCGGAGAAGAGAAAGCGGAGAAGAGCCGGCTCCGGCAGCCGCCCGCTCGCACCGGCTCGACGGAGACCTCCTCACCCCTCTCCTGCGGCCCCATGGAGCAGCGAGAGTAAAGAACGAGAAGGGCCAAAAAAAAAAAAAAAAAAAAAAAAAAAAAAAAAGGGGGGGGGGGGGGGGGGGGGGGCGGACAGAGAGCGCCCGCCCCGGTGGGGAAGAAGGAGGTGGAAGCCGGAGGAAGTGCCCCGTCCCTCGCCTCGCCGCCCGTCCTCGGTGCCCACCGTCGGGGAAGGAGCCAGCCCTC
>VWZK01001384.1:282438-311432 GCA_013396935.1 Baryphthengus martii
TGAAAAAAAAAATTTTAAAAAGCAAAACAACTGTTATTTTGGACATAGCCATGAGCCTCAAGTGCTTCTTACTGTTCGTTGAGACTACTTGACTTCAGCCATCCCCTCGTCGCCTCCTTTCCGTCCCCGCATCTTCTGCCACCGAGCCGTGGGCAGCGGAGCAGGGGGGAGGGTTGTCCCCGAGGGGGCGGCAGCTGGGGATGCGCTGGGCACTGAGGAGGGATCGCGGGGGGTGGGGGGGCTGGAGAGAGAACGGGAGGGAGCCGGGGGCTGCTGTGAAGCCGTAGGTCTGTACTGCAAAGCGGTGCATCACTGTGCCAAAAGAAACCTTTTCTCCTGTCCAGCAACTAGCGTTTCGTGGGGAGGGAGGACATTAAATTATTTATAAAAGTAGTGTTTTTAACACAAAGAGAGTGCAGCTTTTTTAATTAATTATTGTTCTTGAGGGGGGGAGGGAGCAGGAGAGGGGAAAGGGCTCAAGGCAACGTCAGGCGTTGTCTCCCGAACCGGTTGACGTTGTATATTTAAAGCCAAAACCACTGCTACTGGAAAGAGAAGAGTCTCCTTTTTTTCGTATTTTATTTTTGTGTTGGTATATAACATACGTGCGTGCGCATTTTATCGACGCTCGACCACCGTGAGTTTTCCTTTTTTTCCTACTTTCTCCTCTCTCCCGAATAAAAGCTGCCCCCTCAATAAAGACGGTTATAAGGAGAAGAGCGTGATGTCTGTGCTGGCGTGGCCGAGGGGGACCCGTCAAGGTGGGGGGAGCCCCGGCCCGCCCCTTCCTCCCCATCCCTCCCGGCGGGTGGAGGCGCCGCGCACGGACCCGTCTGGTTTTGACCACGGGAGGTGCGAGAGGCTCCCGAGAGAGGGTTTGGAAAAAACCACTTCAATTCCTCGAGTCAGATCAGCTCGCCCTGCCGGTGCTCAGCTCCGCAGAAAAGCGGGCAGAAGTGCAGGCAGGCAGATGTTCAGACTGGCAGATGTGCAGCAAATTTACAGGCTGGCAGATGCGCAGACAGGCAGATTTGCAAGCAGGCAGATATGCAATCTGGCTGCCCAACTTGGGGGCAGCCTGTGGAAGTCCTGAGCATCTGCCTGCTTTTTTTTTGTTTTCTTCTCCGTTTTCTTCTTTCCCCGAGGGAGAGCAGGCGGAAGGTAAATCCGGTTGCCGTCTCTCAGTCCAGAGAAAATCCGGTTCAGGAAGTTCGTTGTCACTCCCGGGCTCCAGCTCTTCGGATGGGGACAGCCCCGCTGGCACCTGTCTCGGGCGACACCTCAGCGGGGTGAGAGCTACAGGATGTTTGCTGGAAATAAAAAGATTACCCACGTTGCCTTCTCCCGACGCGTGTCACGCTGAGGCTGCTCCTGTTGCCAGAAGTGCTCAGGAACGCCTCAGAAAGACGGTCGCAAAAGGGAAAGGATGGGGTTTAACTGCCCGTGATATTGGATTACACTTTAGTGGCGCCCCCGAGCTCGAATCGCTTTTAAAAAAACTCTGAAATGGTAAATCAGGGCTGGCTTGTTCGTTTGTTCGTTTTAATTTTTCAAAAAAGGATGGAAATAGGCAGGCTTGTTTCCCCTCTAAGTATTCTGTAAGCACAGATCATCTAAACAAACCATAAGCAAAATTTTGGGCGCTGCTTGTTTTTTTCCTATTTATTCTATTGCGGACCCTGGACGGACTTTCTCCCCCACCTCCCTTTCCCTTCATGTCAGAGTACAGTTGCTGGATCGCTTCAGTCCTGCTCGCAAAAAAACAAACAAACAAAAAAAACCAAACAGAAAAAAAAAACCCACCCTAAAAAAAAACCCAAAACAAACCCCCCGATGCCAAATAGCATAGGTGCGTTGGGAAAGGAAAGCTTCAAACAGAACGATCTGCAGGCAAAAACACTGACCGGTTTCAATAAAGCTCCAGCAGATTTCACGGTGTGTTTAGTTCAGACCATAACATTCATCAGAACAGTGCGAGAGATTAGTGACTAATGTATGAAGTAATCCAGCCCTTGAAGGAATTGGTTTTTATGTACATATACACAATTTCAACATCGTTCTGCCTTCAAGGCTCTGTACAAATATTAATCTGCCCTTCTATAATCTACCCTTTCCTCTAGCTTATATTTTAACATCTCCTCCTTTATGAGACCCGCATGGGCTGTTGGGGTGCAACTGCTAATAGCTTTTGGGTTTGTCAATCTGTAATAGTCATATTTCAGGGTGTGTTAAAAGCACATGGATGGAAAGGGGAATTTGCTATTACAGCCACAAGCAGGTATTTAATCAGATGTATGTACGTGTGAGTAGGGAAGAATGTGTGTGTAAACCTGTGCTCAACAGAAGGACATTCCGCTTTTTAGTTTTAGAGAAGTCCCTTTTTCACTCAAAAATAACTCATCATTAAAACAAAAGGAAAAAAAAAAAGGAAATAAAAAGAAGCCCGCAGAGTTCAAAACGTGCCTTGTTAGTAAGTATTTATATTCTACGAATCCCTGTTTTTGGATGTGCTGGAGATGCGTACATCAGCCACACAGTACCAGGAATATCTGTGTCCTTTCCTAGCACTTGTTCAGGCCTCCCCAGCAGGTCAGGGTCTGGATTTAGGGGGACCCCAGGCATCTAGCTGCCAGGAGAGGCGGAGGGAGGGCAGGTGGGCAGGTACTGTCAGTCTTCTCCAACTCCTCCTGCCCAAGCATCATCCTCTGGTGGATGCAAGGGACAGATTTCTTCTGGTGACCTTTGGGTGGGAATTGCCCCATTTGCGACACTGCTTAGACCAGATCTGTGTTTCTGAGAGAGGGAGCTGGACCAGTTCACTCACAAGCAAATGAATTTACCAGGGAATATGATTTAACCTGCAGAAGTCTGGGCTGTCATCCCACCCCACATACCGGGCAGAGGGAGCTGGACCCAGAGTGGGCCCGGCGAAGGGAGGGGAGCAGCCAGAGCCAGCAGAGGGGTGCAGAGCCATAAATCCAGCCATGACAGAGGGCTGGTGAAACACAGCACCTGTCCAAACACTGCAGCAGTGGCAGCAGGTAACCAGAGAAGCCACACTTCACATTTTTGTGTGGAACAACCACATTAACCATTTCACAGACCCTTCCAGACCAGCAGCGTTCCTATGTCTGAGCACTTTGTCCATCTCAACGTCTAATAAATCAGGATGACAGAAGAGAGACAAACAAAGTCTTTCTCCTTTTGATATTTGACACATCAGCAGTAAGCCAATACTCTTGGGCCCTGCTCTTTCAGCCCTACTAGTGTCCACATCACTCACAGTATCTACTTGTTGGATAGGTGCAGTTTGGGATGCTTACAGGCAAAAATGATGTCAGTGGCACAGTAAACCTGACTGGAACAGGGAGCATAATAGTCCTTTCATCAGCTCATGAGAGGATCTGCAAACATCCCATGCTGGCTGGTCCAGCCCCTCCGCAGTGGCTTTGTGTGCATGTTGGAAACCCCAGCCTGAGCTGAACTGCACATGAATTCTGCCTTCAACCATTTCTAAAAAGAGATTTGGGTTTCCAAATAAATACACTTTGTTTCTGAGATTTTTTGTTCCATAACTGTATCATCTCTTGCAGGTTTCAAATGTCTTACTGTGCTTTAAAGAGGAAAAAATCTTACCCGACAATAAAAATACTGTCATCAAACATTTGGAGCAGCTTCTTCCCACCCCACTGCCCTTTTCACACTCAATAGCATTAAAACTAGTTACCTGAATAACATTAGTGCTAAGCACTTTCCTAAATCTCTTCAGATTTCAACCTACCGAGCAGTAGAACTGCATGAACTCCTCCCTTGGGGATTAAGACCAAATTAATACAGAGGAGAGGTTTAAGCAGAAGTTTATGCACTTCAGGAATTAACAGTGGCAGAGCAGAGAGAGACAGCAAGCTCACAGGAGTGGTCTGTGCTTTGCAGCCTGTGTGTATCTCACAGGTTCTGTGCAGTAGGGTAACACAGTAGTGCTCTGCCTATTCAAAGAGTTTTACTCTTACCTTAGTGGAGATGTGCCAGGAGGGCAGCATTTTGATTATGTTATCTTCCTATCAGATTAATTAAATCCCTCCTTCACCAGCCAAATCAAGATGAAGCCTGAAACTTGGTTTCAGCCAGTTCTGGTTTCAGCCAAAGTAGGGTTAATTTTCTTCCTAGTAGCTGGAGAAGTGCTGTGTTTTGGGTTTGGTGTGGGGAAAATGTTGATAACAGGCTGATGTTTTAGTTGTTGCTAAGTATTGTTTATACCAAGTCAAGGACTTTTCACCTTCTCCTGCTGCCCTGCCAGCAGAGACTGGGGGGCACATGAAGCTGGGAGGGGACACAGCCAGGACAGCTGACCTCAACTGGCCAAAGAGATATTCCAGACTATGTGATGTCTTATCTAGTATATAAACTGAGGGGAAGGCTGGCTGGGGTTTGGTGCTCAGGAACTAACTGGTTGGGCATCAGTCAGCAAGTGGTGAGGAACTCCATTGTGCATCACTTGTTTTGCATATTCCAACCATTAAATTATCACATTTTCTTCCTTTGTTATATTAAACTAATTTTATCTCAACTCACAGGTTGTGTTTCTTATTCTCTCCTCCATCTCACTGGGTGTGGGGAGAGCAAGCACCCAGCTGCATGGTGCTTAGATGCCAGTTGGGGTTAAACCAGGACACAGCTCTTACACTCCCAGTGACCCATAAGATGGGACGAGGTTCCTCTCAGTATCCCTTACCCTTTCTCAGGAAGAAGTCCACTGGAATCAGTCATTTTACTTGAGAGTCCTCTCAGCACAGCAGCATCAGCTACATGACTCAGTTTAACACCGATGTGCAGCAAAAGCTCCTAAGCTAAAGCCCAGCCCTCAATATCAGCTTAGTTTCACACTGATGACAAGAGGACTGGAAGCAGATGGATGTAATTTTGTCTAGGGGCCTTGTCCATTTTTTCCTGACCCAGACCCTTTTTCAAAAGGGTGGTTCTTAGGGACAGGATGTATCAGGCACATAAGACCCTTAACAAAAAGATATTTCACCCCAGAAAAAGGCACATACAAAGGACTCAGATTCACAGACCCTTCACCTTTCACATCACACCTTAAGAAGCCCAAAGTAAAACTGCCTGCACCAGGGTGAGAGCAACCACAGTCCCACATGGAAGGGCAGAGCTTCCGCATCAAAGACCAGATTATGCACAGTTCTTCATTGAGCTGCAGAAGGTGTTTCATTTAATAATGGACAAGATAACCCCTTTATTTGCCAGGCTTTTTGCCTTTTAAGTCTGAAGTAGACAAAAAAAGTTGAAATCCACCTCCAGACAAACTCACGGCTCTAAGCTGTGATTTTGCCCAGCGGGCTCCTACCCTGTTGCAACTTTTCAAAGTGCTGCAGAAGGTCTTTAATGATGGGGTGACTATGGTTCCATCTTTGATTTATATCCTGGAGAGGAAACATTTTCCTTTTGAATACTCACCTGTCTTCATTGATACTCTCAGAATTCTCAAAAAAATCAGCTTCAGAGAAGACATCTAGGAAGCCCAAGTATCCCATCATAAAGTCAGGCAGGAGGCTAGAGAGCCTAATCCTTTCTGAACATTGAAACCTATACAAGTACATCATGATCTAGCTTCTATAGATGGCCAGCTTCAGAAAGCTGGTAATTTATGCAGTCCCCAGCCCCATATAGGAGCCAAACATTGCTGCTACTTTCAGGAAGTTTTACCTCCACACATCTGGATGGACTAGGCCTTTGTCCTGTTTTCCAGAGCCAGAGGGAGTATGCATGAGGAAGGGCTGAGAGAACACACTGTCATAATATTTGTGCTCTTGCACCACAGTGTTTTCTTTGTTATGCCGTATTTCACAATTTCAGAGCTCTTTCAAGCAGGAGGGCACAGAGCCTCCCTCGCTGTGGGGAAAAGCAACACTTCTGCAGGTTCTTTCCTCTTCTTAATAGCAGTAAAATGTCTTGAGCAGAGTATGTGGGACCAAGGCCCATCAGGTAGAAAAACATGAAAGAAAAAAGAAAAATCAGGTGTGAAGCTATTTCTCCAAATTCCACTGTAGTTGCTTCCTGATCATAGCTATTCATTGAGTACTTGCTTATAAACAGTACATAAGGGTTCATAAACAGTTTAATAAGTATCATTTAGCTGGTTTAAGGTCCAATGGGTTTAGTTTAGCTGTGTTTGAACCGCTGTTGTTGTTTTAAGTGATAGATTGGTACTGGAGTAATACTTCAGTACCACCTGACAGCCAGCTAGTATCCTACCACATAAACACTGTATTTCACGTTCATTTTACTGTTAACGTGTTTTTAGTCTGCTGTAGAGAAGCAATGTTATGAATATTATACCAGACCCAAACTGGACTTGACTACTAGTGTTCTGTGGCTCCGCAAGGTATCCCAGGCTACCTCACTGGACATAGGACTTAGCTGCTGCTAAGTGGCACTTATCCTAAAACATCAGGGTGTCAATGTTATTCTCCCAGTAAATGCAAAGCACAGCACTGAACCAGCTAACAGGAAAAATATTAACCCTATCCCAGCTGAAACCAGGATGGGAGAAGAAACCCCATGAAAACAAGGTTTTGTGAGAAAAGTTGCATCCCCAGGTAATAACCAATTTTTAGTGCTCCTAAGAGAAGCGTCTAACACCATTGTCTTTCACCACTAAGCATCTGTTGGTACTCTGGGTACTTCAGAGCCATCTTCAATGCAGTGGGACATGCTCATTACTCATCCTCATCATAGAACACCAAAATAATTCCCCTCTTTTTGTCACATACAAGCCATAATTAGCTGTGTGTTATCATCACACTCCCTATTAATCACTTAGCAGAACTGTGCAGACACTCAGTAGCCACTTTCTCACTTCTTCTTCATAAGTGAGTCCAGGAAGCCCCCCAGTCATTTCTGGTGTTCTCTGAACACCTCAGGAACACCTAAGTGCTCAGAGGGCAGGGTGCAGACAGGGCTGTGTCACAACAGCTGGAATCACCCGAGGTTCTTCCCACGTCCCCCAGCTCCAGCAGAAGCAGGTTAAAGGAGGACAAGGAACTTATCTTCCAGGCAGCCGGGCCAACACATGACAAGAGAGCACACAGATAGCAGTTACTCAACCTCTCAGCAATAACGACCAAAAAACCCCTTCAGTGTAACATTTCAACGAAGTCTGGTTCCAGCAGAGA
Source organism: Baryphthengus martii (assembly GCA_013396935.1). Taxonomy (NCBI): domain Eukaryota; kingdom Metazoa; phylum Chordata; class Aves; order Coraciiformes; family Momotidae; genus Baryphthengus; species Baryphthengus martii. Next base: position 289,626 of record VWZK01001384.1, read on the forward strand.
AACAACCTTCCTCCTTCACCTCCCTCTGCTCCCTTATCTCACTTGTCCTTATCCAAGCAATCCTTGAGGAAGCAGAAGCAGCTTCTCCCTTGAGTCTAATCTACAATACATTGTGCACAAAAAGGCAGAATTTGCCACTCTGATGCCTTTGCATCCTCTGATGACTTTGCCTCAAATCTCTTGCACACAGCACCTCTCCTTCCAGTCTCTGAACTGGACAGGCATATAAATAGCATTTTTCCTGGTCAGAGTCCCCAAACTCAGCTCAACGCACCCATCCTGTGGCAAAGTCACCGCTGAGACCTTGGCCAAAGCAAAATAAACACGCGCTGCTTCCCAAGGAAGCGCAGACAATCCCTGGGTCTTCTACAGCTAGCAAAATGAAACACTTGTCAGAGCTCTGCAGGAGCATTCAGGTTTGAATTTTCCTATTTCCCAGGGGCTAGGCACAGCTTCCCACTTTTTTGCTTCCTATAAAGGAGACTGGTTTTGCCCTTTGTTAGGAGTAAGTCACCCCCAGCCCACACTGCTCCTACAAGGGAGAATTTCCTCTGCACGTTACTGTTTGTCACCACAGGTGATAACTTCAAACCTAACTGAATGTGGCAAGCCCAGTACATCCTATCATCTTGTTACTACAATTTCTTCCTCTCCAGCACAAACAATCAGAGCAAGGATTGTAAGGCTACACAAATCACCTTTAGTTAACATCTGCATCAGTAATATTAATGTTAGACACTTTTTTGTTCCTTGTGCAGCTGAAATCTCAAGACCAAAAGATGCTGTGACTGACTTGAAAAGAAACAAAAGGCACAAATTTTCCTGGTTTGATTTAGATGTTGGGGGAATTATGCTGGGTTTTCCTAGCAGGTGAAGGCGACTCCTCAAAGTGAGAAACAGCTGAAGCAGCAAGAAATCAGCCAGTTCGCACACGGGTTTGTCAACGCTGGAATGGTGCCAAAAGCCTATTAGTTGGACAAGTCAGTTGGTGTAACAGAGATGAGCATGGGATCCAGTCCTAGAGCCACCGCTTATGCTAATTAACAGACCCTGCCATTAACTGCCTCACTCGGAGGTACCTTATAAGCCTTTTCATTTTCAGGTCACACTGTGGTATCAGCAATTGGTAACTATTCCAATTTCATATATATGTGTTACATGAAAAACAAACACTACAATAAAATATCTTAAAGCTAGTAATTCAAAACTAGGGACCATTGTGCTTATGCACCATTATTTTAGCCTCTTAATTCAGAGCACATACCATTGTAGTACACTATTTAAAATTATGGAATCATGCTCAGTTTTCCTTCCCATAAGATTCCTGCATCATCCAGTAACCAGTTGGTGTGGGAAGGAAGCAGTCTTGTGCAATTAAAAGGAATATTGTTCTCAGGGCCCTGACTCAGTGGAAGTCAGGAGGTTTATTCCAAGTGAGAAAAGCAATCACTGGAAAAGAATGGATGTTTTAAATACTTAATACTTAAATACTCTGATGCACACCCTAGAAGGTGTGCATCGGAAAGCCAAAGTGATTAAATCTTTTCAGCCAGCTTGGTATCAGGACATATAGAAACCTGTCAGAAACCAAGGTGGTTTTTTGGCACTTGGGGTACCTCTGGAGTTAGCTTTATTAGGAGCCCAGGCAGTCATGCCTGTACCAGGATCTATTCTAGCACAGGGGACACTGAAATCAGACAGATGGGCTTCTTCTGGGAATCATGCACACCCTGCCAGAGCAGCCTCTTAGAAATGAGGTTTTGCAGTTTCTGAGCAGTCACACACACCCAGACTTCAGTCTAACTCAGATAATAATCTGAGCCGTGTGACCCTTCCCTTTGGCACAGTTCTGCTCTTCCTCACCAGGACGAGAAGCTCAGCTTTGCACACTGGTGCCTACAGGTCTCCCACATGTGATGAGGTCTGACAAAACTGCACCCTCACCCTCATATCCATTCTTATTTAATTGCTTGCAAAACAGGACTGAACAATCCTTGAGATCAATTTATTTTGGTTGGCTGCTTTCACAAGCACTATACAGCCACCTCCTCTGATGCAAGGCCAGCCAGCAGCATCCTACCAGCAGAGACTGTGCCTGTAGCCCAGACCCATCCGCCCTTGCTATACAAAGTGCAGCACAGGAGCATCACAGGGGTTTAGAACACTAAAAGGAGGACTTTGTCCATGAACTCATCGCTAGGGTCCGTTCCTCAAAATGCCAGACACTGCTCTCAGACCACGCCTGCTGTGTGCTCAGTTTCTGCTGATACCAGCTCCCTTTGAGCCCGCAAGCACAAGTCATAAAAGCTGGCATGTAGAAAAGAACAACACAAACCAATCATTATATTTCACCACTTCACAGCAGCCGAGAGACACTTGAACGGTACAGATAACATACACCTCCCCCCAAAGGCCTGGCAGGAATGGATGCATGCACTGCCTTCCTTTCTATTTATTTGATATTTTTCCCTTTCAATGGCAAAAACAGACTGAGAAGCACTGAAAATACATTTCCATATATTGACTGGGAAGTATATTGTTTAGTTTCAGCCTCACAATTTCATTTCATAACAGATAAAAAGTTGATACAAAAAAAAAGGAACCCATTTCTTTTCAAGGTGTGCACATCTCAACATGACAGATGCTCCAGCTGATTTCCACAGGAGTTCTCATGGACACTAAATATCTCAGTCATTCCGCTCTTGTTGGGAGTGGCTCAAAACCCAGCAGAGTCAGGAACCAAATGTGAGCAGCTACACATTAATCTTAACTGCTGTTCTATAAATAGCCTGGGAAAGAAGGTACTGGGAAACCCCAGTCAAGTTGAGCAACCAGAGTCATGAAGGGGTATTTTTGTGTCCCCTGCATTATTAAAAGGCCAAATAAGTGTTCAAATTAGAAGGCTCAAACACTAACATGAAACTGTTTTGAGCCAGAGGCTCGTTTTGGCATAAAGCCCAAAACAGTCATAAAACTCATTTTCATCTGATAACTTGTTATGTTCTCATCTCTCTCTGCTCCATTTCTTTAAACTCTCCTGTGCAGGAGCCAAATTTGAAATCTTAAGATGTTGAACATGCTGGTTACAGAGCAACAAGGTACAAAGAACCTTCAAGGCCACAACTGCAGCAAGGGTCCCACAGAATTTCAGGGTGCTGAGCTTACCATGGGCCAGGCTGCACCCGGTTCCTCTGAGGTTTAAACAACCAAGCACAGCTGACTCTCCAAGGTTCTGCAGGAAAAGTCTGTCTCATACAGTGCCACCCAGAAGCCCATGCAATGCCATACTTACAGTGACCAGAAGGAGCACTTTGACTCCAGCGGCAAGTGAGATCAACAAACAACACTTGGAAGATCTACCAGGGCAGGTCTTCCAATGGCACATCCCCTTGGTGGGCACAATACAAAAAATACTAAACCTTCAACACTCATTCTTCAGGAAGAGTCAGGATAGGCAGGAGTTAGTCAGATACCCATGGGCAGTGGTTCATGATTCTCAAGCAAAGTGGAGGAAAGTTGCTCCCTCATGAGGGCCAGGACTTTGGAGACAATCCTGAGGTGTAGAGAGTCATGGATTCATCTTCTTCTAACTAAAGCTGCTCCACAAGGTGTCTGCAGGGCTACCAGCTTTGCCCAAGCCCTACCAACCATGGCTGCCTCAGAATGATCAGCCACCATCCACAGCAGCAATGGAAGGAGCCTGACAAAGGATGAGGGAACAACTCAGTCTCCTTGCTGCAGCCCTGACAGCACATCAGTCACAAGAGGTTTATACGTTTCCAACTTAAACACTCTTATCACCATGTGGAGCTCTGAGCTCACAGCCCTGAGGGTTCCCTCCTGCCCATCACTCCACAGATATGTTATCAGCGTTTTCTATCGTGTAAACCCAACTACTGTTCAGGTTACACTGATACCCGATAACTGCATAGTGCTGATCATCTGTACCAAGTTATAAACACATTGGAGCTCAGGTAGGTTTTCATGTTCCAATGAGTAGAGAAGTGTGACTGGTAGCCCCTATTTGCATCAGGCTCTTTCCTTAGTCTCTTAGCTCTACTGATTGAACATACAGAAAACCTTGATAATATTTAAATGACATTTACATACTTTCATCAAAATAGAATTATAGTGAGGATAAAGCTAAAAGGTGGTTTTCTGTGAAGAGGAAAAAATCCTGTTGAAAATATACATGTCTCACTTTTCATTTGGTTTATTTTCCAGAGACTTGATCAACACATCCTAACACCAAGCCCCCCTGAAGACCATGAAAGCCAGGGGCAGCAGGATGAGGCTAACAAGGAGTCATACCCCATGGTGATCCCCCACCTCACCATCCATACCCAGATCATTTTAGTGGCACGTACCATTCTGGAAGCCTTGTCTCCCACCTGTGCAAAGCAGAAGCACCAGCCCAGCTGAAGACTAACTCCAATTTCACCCAAGTTTTCTAGTTCAGATCTGTTCTTCTCACCCTGAAGAGAGACCACAGATGTCTTGAATAAGTAACTAGAAAACAATTATCTTATAATTAGAGCAGGCATAGATAGCTTTCATGGTTTATCAGGATGGGGCAAAAGCAGCAGGCACAGGAGCTATCTCATCAACCTCAGAAGGTGGCTGGATTCTTTGGGCCCTTTCTATGGACTTGGAGATTTTCTGTAGTCAGAAGACCTCTTCTTTTAATAGGTTTTTCCTAGAGCTTTAGTCTTAGCAGGCAAACCCTCCATCTGCAAGAGGGATCTGCATTTCATGCAAGAGTACTCTTCATGGTGAAGTCGCACGCCCATCCTTGCCCAATCTGCTTACAGGAGCGGCACCATGTGCTCCTGGTGAGCCAGAGCAGCATGCGAGGAAGGTTTGGAAGAGCTTTCCTTTCTCTATTTGTATTTGCAAATCAGCCAAAAGCTATTACAGCAAGGAAAAACATTTCCAGAAGAACAAAACATCCATCACACCTTTTCCCCAACAACTTCTTTTGTTTGATATTAGCTTCAGTAACAAAAAAGTCATTACAAATTACCCAAGCTACAAGATAGCTTAAATATTAACAAGCATGTAAAGCCACTGGGGGTAAGAGCCCCAAGCTGTACAATAATCAAGCAAGACTCAGCGAGATTCCATAATTATTTGTTACACAACCCAAGCAACTAGCTAGAGCATTTCTAAGATTACACACCTCTGGTGTATGATGTCTAACCATGCCAGAAATTACATAAGGCTTTTAATAACATAATCATTTGTCATTAAAATGGTGGAACAAAGGGTCATTATGATCAGAGGTGACAATCCAAGAATTAGTTTACTTAGGACATGCTCCAAAGCCCATCATAGTGATTTGCATACATTTCAACGTGCTTTGGTATTTACCATGTTGCAGAGTTTCCTTTTGGATTTCTCAGGAACTAGAGAACTGGAGCTGTGGAGAAAATAAAAGCAGACATTTGTTCTTGTCAGAGCTGAGAACTCAATGCTGGCACTGATTTTGATGGTAGCAGCATCTGCTTTACATCCTCTCTAAAAAAAAAAATAAATAAAAGGCTGGCCACCAGTTCAGATTCCCAAATATGGGTTCAAATGCTTTCTAGGTATTTCAGTTCTGGAACGGCTGACCTATGCAGCCAGCCCTAGCAGCAGCTGCAGGCAGTGTCTCAAGCAGTTCAGATTCAGGTGGATGTATCTATCCCTGCACACTTTCCAAGTCAAGATGGGTTTACCTTCCAGTAGGAACATCACCAGCCCTTCCATACCTCCTGTCTCTTAACTCTACATGGTAGGAACAAACCCATTACTATCAGAAGTGACAGAACATCTACATTATTCTTCCTCCCCCTTTAGCTTGAACACCACCGATGGAAATGTCCAGCTACTCTTTTCCTAGTTCGAAGCCAGTTCATTCACTGGCTTTCCCTCGACTCCAGTTCCTACAGCTGGTGACTGGCACATCCAGTAAGAACAAGACCCATGCGGAACGGTTGCAGAGGTGTGAAGATAACCAAGGCAACACTGCAGCCTGCAGGTGCCTGTGAAGATAACACCAGGACACACCTGGGGACTCCTCCGCTCTCTGCTCCCAGAGAAGAGCACCTCAACAGTCACAGGCTGGAGGAGCTTTTGAAGTCACTTTAATGGGCTAAGTGTTAAGCAGAGCAAAGTAAATGCTTCAGGTTGGGTTTATAAGTAGAAGGAAATGATACCTTGCCTTTCCTGACCCCCATTCTCAGTAACTGAATGCCTCTGTGAAGGTTTTTTGTAGAATTCTTTGCTTAACCTTGAATGTTTGTTTTGAATGTAGAGGAAATGCTAGAAAACCTCAAGTTGACCAACAATAAATGCAGTTGTACACAAAACTGAAGGGAAATCGACTTAGAACTGAAAATGAGCACAGAGGGGCCCAAATAAGCCAACCCTTATTGCCAACTTGGCTTTAAAACCCGGGTATCTTCTCAAAACAGTCCCACTAAGCAGGCTGTTGAGGGCTACTTCTTTCAAGTGTATTGTCCGCCTCCATAGCTTTAACATAGTCCTCTCCTTGGAGGTCAGGGTTCTGCGACCCCTATTTGCAACCTTTTCCAGGTGACCCTCTTAACCTACCTCAGAACTTCAAATCCTTTGTCAGTGCCTCCAAGCAACAAGAGCCAGAAATATAATAACACCTTCTTTTACTGCTTTCTCCACATTCCTACGCAGTTAAATATTCCCAGCATACTCCAATAATTTGATTCTCTTTGTCCTGCAATATTTTTAAATAAAACTCCTCCTTGGTCTGCCTTGTAATACTTCTAGTAGTTACTCAAAACCGGATTCTGCTTTACCCTTCTCTACTCAGCTTGTGACCTCCAGGGGACTTCTGGATCTTTCCTTACCCAGATGCATTCAGTAAACTTGCCGCTCATCCCTTCTTCTCCAAAGACAGTGTGTGTATTCTTGGCATGCATAGCAACCCTTCCCTTCAGCTTCCCCCTCTCCTTTCCAAGGCAACTTGTTCTGATAGGGCAGTCATGGAATCCATCTGCCAGGACTCTGTGACACCTCTTAATTTGGCTGTGGTCTAAGGCTTTGAATTCTTCTTGTTATCAGTCTGAGGACTCTTTCTGTAACCTTCAGAAGGCAGCCACTAATCATCAACAACCTCTATAGCCACCAATGTCTTCTCATCTCTCAGCATTTTAGATAGCTCACTCACAGCACCTTCACCACGTTCTATGCTGGGAGAAGACCTTCACAAGCTCACATATGAAAAATCACACCATGCCTTACCCACACCCTCTGCCTCAACTACTTTTAAATAACAACATATCAATAAAGAATCGCTCACCTTTAACTTCAAAGGTCACTTTCTGCTAGAGATGACAACTTTTTTTCTCCTCTCTCTTCTGAATTACCCACAGGCTAGAGGCACAACTCCTGCTGTATCTACTCATCAGCCCTTTAGCTGCTCTAAAACCCACCCACAACTGCTACAGCAATCTCCCCATCCACAAACCACAGAGAGCCCCCACCTGACAGCCATCCTTGTTTTTAGGGTTGCCTTCATCAGCAGTGTATTGAAAAGAGCTGTGCTGCTCAGGCTCCCAGCTCCGCACCCATCCTCCTCAGCCAGAGAGCCCCTCAGACCAGGCTCCTCAGGGCAATAAGCAGATGGTGGTCCTGCAGGTGGTCTCTCGTGTGTGTACAAGTGGGTGGTTCCTAATGTCATAGCATTTCCAGCACCGTTCTGGCACAGGCACAATTAAATGGGGTGTGATGGGCGTTGGCTGTGGGAATGGCTTCTGCTTTGCCAATGAGATGGAACAGTGCGAACTTGGTAAGTTCAATTCGTTACACATTTTTCAATACTCCAGTAAGAGTTCCTTAACTTTACATGCCCTTGAGGTGAACATAGAAGTTTTGAAAATTCTTGTGATTTTTCAGCATCTCCAAGACTAACTCCTGACTTTTCTGCCTTAAGATTTCCCCATGCACCTACAGTTTTTCTTACATACCACGACTGGGTCACAATCTGTAAGTGAATTTGTAATGTGTGATTTCTAGGGTTCTCCTTACGGCACAACTGGGCAAGAAAACATACTGGGAGCATTGAGTGTCCATGCTATGCTGCATTTTCAAGATGGAACAGGAGCCAAAGTTAAGATTAAGTCTGAATATTAAGAGTTTAAGAGCACAAAGGCATAGAAATGTCATTCCCTGAAACTATGGCAGTTTTTTATGTTTATTGCTTCTTTAGAAGTTAAAAATTGTTTTTGGAGTAGTTTCATTCTCGTTTCTAGTACTCAGTCGGAAGCTGTTGACATTAGTGGAAAGTTTCCGGTTTAGAATATGAATAGGTATGATTTTATTGCAAAAACATAGAAGAAGGACAACCTGTGAAACCAGTGAAATTATCTCAGTGGAAGTACACTGGGGTAAAAGTGGGATAAAGTGGTTCTTAACTGAGCCCTAAAAGTGTCCTCAGAGACTCAAGGGAGAGGGGCTTTTTTGCAGGTCTAGGAAGAAGAGCAGAAGGTGACACCCACTCCTGCACAGGATAATAAAAGCCTCTTGAATCCCAGAGTAGCAGAAGAGGATCGAGACATTGCCTGGCTCCTGACAGCCTTAAACATCCACCAGGTGGGCAGTGCTGGCCAGTTAGGGACAGGCTCTGCGCAGAAGGACCCACCAGTCCAGATAGGAAAGACGAAAGACAATAAAATAAAAACAATCTTATTATCCCCATTTTATGGGTAAGAAACGGAGCTCTGAAAAATTAAGTGCCTTGCTCAAAGCCATGCAGGAAATCAGTGTCAGAGGAAACGAAGGCAAACCTGAGTGTCACAGTAGTTCCTTCCTCTCAATACCATTTTGACCATCAAGGCTGCTTCCAATTAAGTCTTTTATTGAAGACACCTCTTTCTAGTTACATTATTTTTTCTTTATTACATTTCCCGCATGGTGGACCTGTAGAATTACGAGTGTCTCCAGCCAGCTTCTTGACTGCATTTTATGAACCTTAATGAGCCCCCCCAGAAAGCTGAACTGCCTCCATGAGGGGGAAGGGAGCGGGGAGCAGAAATAGCTGCATTGTGTGCGGCTTGTAGCACGCAGCCCAGGTTCACGAGGTGGTGTGTGAACAATCCGATTTGCCACGTTTAAGGACAGGCACAATTTTAGGAAATCCAAACACCCTGTTAGCCTACTGACCTCTAGATAACCTGCTTCCACAACAATGAAACTTACAGTGTGCTGGGCAGGCGGAGAGGCAACGCTGGGAAGATGCTTTGCTGCTGTAGGAAATGGGCCAAGCAAAACTCTCTCATCATTTCTGATGTTTGCTTGATGAGTCTGTAAAAGAAGAATATTGGTTTGATAGAAAAGCTGTGTTCCTGACAGAGATTTGCAGTGAATTTTGCTGCCCCATAGGAGCCCAGGCACTAGTGCTGAGACACGGTGCTGCCTACACTTGTCTCAAGCCTCCCGCCCCAGAACTCGGTTTTTCCGCAGACCAGGGTGAAACAGAACCTGAAGAGAAAGTGGCTCTAAGTTGCCCATGGCTTTTCAGCGCAAAGGCACAAAGGGGCTATGCAAAGCCCTTTTACCCTAGATATGTAGTTTTAGTGTGGGATATGACAACTCAGACAAGGGGAGACCCAGAAAAGTAGAAGTGCATCCAGAATTGAAAACAAAACTAAAATTAGTGTTAAAAACAGGAATGGGGGCTGCCTGCATGGCCACTTGGCAGCATCATACACCCAGTAAGTGGCTGTCTGTATAAACACCTTCAAAGGTAACAGCAAGACCAAATCCATGCACCCTACCCAGGTTCCTCGCCCCAGTGCCCAGCAAGGTGCCACTCGCACTGTCACTAACCCCATTTGTGCATAGGAGGAGCTGTGAGGAGAGGTGACCCAGGAAGAATGTGTTACTATCCACATTTCCCCCCACGTTCTGGTTCAGAAAACACCAATGATCAGCCTGTGGTTAGAAACTGGACTATGCTGAATTGCTTTCCTGACTGATTCAAGTGTGCCTATCACCTTGAGTCATCTACTGTCCAGAGGTGACATTGAAGGGACTTTCCCAGTGGCAGCACAGAGGACAGGAGGGGTGTCTCCTCATTTGCTCTGGTTGGGATCACCCTTAGCTGCTGGGAATGGCACTAGCAAGCGAAAGGAAGTCACGAGTATGACAGTATTTTATCTAGCTCAGCATGTTTGGGTTCTCAAAGCCCGACCTTGCTGTGCCTCGCACTGTGGGGATGGATGAGGAGGAGAAAGATCACTAGAGCTGCACCAGCTTCGTGGTGTGTGTAGGATCCTGGCAGGGCACTGTTTACTGGGGTGGCCACAGCAGCAGGAGAAGAGAAGCACAGACAGGCTACAAGAACTGTTCCACTGCACGCACATGTCTTCCTGCATCCCTTCAGTCTTTTGAAAAAATCCTTTGACTCTTTCTCATCCCAGTCTTGGGCTGTAACCTACTGGAGCTTCATTACACCCAGCACTTGGATAAATAAAATCAGCGTACATGTTCCATGGAGGAACAGAGACAGCCACGAGGACAGCCTTGTAAGAGCAAGAAATCTTGTTCTTCATCACCTTGTTATGTTGGTCCTGCGGCCCAGCCATAAAAAATGACTGGTAACGATACCTAATATCCAATCTGTCTGCAGCAAAACCCATTTTCCATGTACTCTGCCTGTATCAGACCTGTATATGCTGCAGAAGGAATTACTTGGAACGGGAAGAAAGAAGGAACATTGAGCTTTGGGAAAACTCAAAGGAACATTTTATTGTAACATTTATAATAGAAAGTCATGGGGTTTAGTTTCGCCTCAAGGTGTAACTTGCTAATAAATGTCCTGGAAAACCTGCTGTGTATAAGAACCCTGGCCTATGATGTCAGAATTCATTATGCACATAGGGGCTATTTACAGCCTTGTAAAGTTGTAGACAAGGAAATTGTTGCTGAAATATAGTTTCAAAAGTTTAAAGGTAATCATTCTATTGATGTACACACCTCAGCTATTGGACAGATCTTTTACATAGTTCTGTGTAAACCAGGAAAAAAAATTGTATGGCTTAAGCTGTAAACATCCACCCGTGTCTCTTTGTACATGTTGGGTATGGAATTATGTATATGTACAAGGGTGATGGTGGGGTCTCTATTTTTATTCAAGAGTTATCTGGGTAAACCTATGAATTAAGCATATGCATAAGGTGTTCAGAAGACAAACTGGAAACAATTTTCACTGCCCTCTTTTCATTCTCCATTTATTCACTTGAGGGAAAAAAAAATAGAGGAGGAAGAAAAATCAAGAAAAAATAGGGAGGGCAAAAAAAACTGAAAATACAAAATAAAAATAAATGTATTTTCATCTTTCTAAATCTAAAGATATTTAATCAAAAATACTGAAATATTAATTGAAATGTGAATTTTTCATCAGAACAACAGCTATGGAGACACAAAACTCCATCTAGGTTCAACCAAAATCTGAGGCCAAGATGCTGCTGAGTCTGATGGGTCAGAGAGTCCCCAGGAACCCCTTGAGAAAGCAGTTCCTCTGGGTCCCACAGCCCAGACTGGTGCTGCTGTGTGTAAAACTGGGGGGAACACACAGACTATTGAACTCAGAGCGTGCTCTGCTTCCCTCAATAGCTGCAGGCTGCCTTATTCTTTGGCTCTGAGCATTTTAATTGCTGCTATAGTGAGTTTTCCATCACTCTGAAAAGGCTTTGTGACCACATGTTGTTTGTCATTTGTCCCACAGTAGCTGGCAATAATATAACTACAGAAATACAGAAAAATATGCTCAGCACTGGGGATTAATGGCCAGTCCAAGCATTTTCCTACTGAATCGCTTTTTCTAATATTCCTTCTCACAGCAGTCCAAATGATTTTCTAGCTCTGGCTGAACTAACTTCCCAACCATTCCAGTTATATTTATTTTTTCTAATGCACTTGTCAGCTACTTCAAACTCCACCCCACCTCCTGAGAGCAAGGCCAATCGAACACCCTCTCGTTGTGGTTTCATGGGGAACCAGCTCACAGCCACAGAAATGGACTGCACCCAATGGCCCCAGCCCAAAAATAACTGCACCACTTCCACTTTTTTCAATGCTCCTGCATTGTTCCAACAGCACTCAGATATTACTACTGATTAATGCTGCTGGATAAATAACATGCAAAATGGGGGAAAGCTTTAAGGGGTGGGATTTTTGCCTGCTTTTACTCGTGTTCACAGTAAAAACTTCCATTGGCTTCAATAAGCTCTATAGACCAGACCAGCTCTGACAAAATTTCTTTAACTCAGCTGAATTACTCCTTGTTTTGAGCAGTGGAAGTGAATGGAAAATCAAGGGCAATAGGATAAGAAATAATCAGAGAATTGTTTGGGTGCAAAGGGGCCTTCAAAGGTTATATAGTGCAACCCCCCTGCAGGGAGCAGGGACATCTGCAACTAGAGCAGGTTGCTCAGAGCCCCAGCCAACCTCCCCTGCAATGGTTCCAGGGATGGGGCAGAGACCACCTCTCAGGGCAACCTGGGCCAGGCTCTCACTACCCTCAGTGTCAAAAATGTCTTCTTTCTCTTCAGTCTAAATCTCTCACTTTTAGTTTAAACTCATCCCCCCCTTGTCCTGTCCCAACAGGCCCTGCTCAAAAGTCTGTCCTCATCTTGCTTATAATCCTGTATTCTGGTAGCTCTGGGTTTAGAGCTGAGGTTCAGTTTTAACTCACAGAAGCTTTTACACCTTTCTTAACTCTAAACAGCCATTTTGATGAGTTTGCTCTTTCCTCTCTCCTCCCTCCTCCTGCTGCTACACTTGCTTCCTCACCAGATCTAGCCAGGGGCAGCAGATGACTTGTCAGCAATTCAGGGTGCTCAGCAACCCACTCAGGTGGCAACTGATCGCAAATGCTAGTAACAGTCTTTCACAATGGAGAATTTCTCTGTGCCATCACAACACACATTGGAAGTCCCAGAAGGCAGCAGTCTGTGTGGGGAAGGTGAGCAACTGCACAAATCAGATGAGTTTCTCTCACATCCCTCCAACCCTGTAGAGCAAAAACATCACCCACTCACCTACATGGAGAACAATTACCCTGACACGTCCATTCCACCTGCAGCAGAGATCACCAAGGCATCCAGCCTGATGATGCAAATGCAGCTACATCAGCCCTCCCTCCGGCATAAATATCATTTTCAGAACAGGTTGGCTGAGATTTCACCTCTTTGTCAGTCACCTCAACATCACTCAATGGCCCATGGGACACTGCAAATGCAGCTCAACTGCTGTTGGTGGAAAGGTGACTTTTATGGACACCTCTGCTGGAACTGGAGCGAGATTCAGGTGAGGAAATCACCTGGGCAAGACAAGTAGTTGCACATGGCACTGGTTCTCTTGAACACCTAACTGGCCAGTCTGGGCTGCACTTCCTAGTGAGTTTACACAGATGTTTGATATATATGCTGTATGTACGAGTATAGAAAGATGCATAGTAAAGCTTGTGTGTGTGTGTGTGTAAACGTATGTATTGATATCAACATATATAAAATCTTTTCTGGTTTTCCGTTTAGGAGCTGAGTAATTGATAGCAAGCCCATTGCTCCCAACTTCCAGCTAGGAATGTGCCATTTTCTAAGGCTGAGTCCAGGCTCTGAGGAGAAATAACCTTAGAATAAAATCAGAGACAGGTTGAAAAGACAGGCAGCCGTTGAGACATTATCAGGATGTGCACAAATGTCACTGCTGGTCGGTTTTGTGCCCGGATGTCCCGATGAGAATGGACCAGAGTGCTATGAGGGCTGACATTTCTAAAGGCAATGACACATCTCCACCCACAGCAACAGATTCATATTTCTGTATGAAGCTCAAGACTTGAATGTGCTCCCTCCTCTGAGCCAAATTTCCCCTTGGATCCACGCTGCAGATTTCAGGAGCTGGAACAAGTTATTCTTTGGAGAATAAATTAGTTACTGGCAGGACAGCTTTGGCAGCAGCTTAATCTTCCAATCAGTTGCTCCACTTGCATTCTTCCAGCCTGGAGAAAAGGCATGTCCTCTTGGGAACAGCATTTCTGAGAGAGAGTTTGTAATAAGATTCAGTTTGGAGGGCAAAAGATGTGATGTTTTCTGTTAAACAGATACGCTCCTGCTCCATCAAGGCCCACGGATTCTTTTTTTCTTTCTTTCTTTCTTGTGAGAACGGGAGGAACAGGAGAGGAAAAAGACTGATTCAAATATCAGCAGGATTTGAGCAACTTCACGCAGGATGCTGTGTGATCTGTAGCATGTGGAGCAGCAGAGCTGTGCTGCCTTCCCCATGAGAAGCCTCTGCCTATCCCCCACTCCACAGGAGCAGAGAAAAAACACTAGCAATGTCAGTTGTGACGTATCACTTGGCTGCCTTTGACTCCAGTTCATATTGCAGTTCTAGTATGTCTGGCACGGCAGCATCATCGCTGGCATAACTTCATTCAGGCCACGATAGTCCACTGTCAATCTCCATTTCCCATCAGATTTCCTCACTGACCATATAGGACTTGTAAAGGGTGAACAAGTTTTGCTAACCACCCTTTAGCCCTCTGGTTGATGGATCAACTTTTGGATGAGAACCCTGAAGTACGATATTGTCATCAATGCACCATTTCAGTAGCAGTTGGCACCTACTGATCTTCAAACTCTCATGTGCCCCAGAGGCAGACTCCTCTTGAAGTTTAGGCAGGACAGTCAGCTGTTCAAAGTCCCCAGTCTCTACAACTGCTACACCAAAGGCCCACCAGACACCATTTTGGGTCCTTAAAATACCCTTTCTTGAGAAAGTCTCTGCCAAGGATGCACGGGGCATCTGGACCAGCCACTTATTCCCAGTGCTTTTCCCACTTATTCCCAGTTAGGCTCACTTTGGCCTCCAATACAGTCAGTCCTTGAGATTCCCCCCATCACTCCAGAAATAGTGACGGTTTCTGTCCCGTTATGATTTGATGACAGTAGGGTGCACTGTGCCCCAGTGTCAAGCAGGGCTCTACACTACAGTGGTTTTAATGTGCCAGGCCGTGGAATCCACACATGTCTCTCTCCTCTACCCAGCTGGGCCCCTCTAATTTTGAGGGTAATACCCACTATTGGCAACGGGGTTTGGTGCTTTACAGGCCTTACATCACTTATAGGATTTCCTAACTCGTCTGAGTAGGTGATGAAAAAAAACGACACAAAGGTATTTTTTAAATGGACCAGCTCCAGAACGATTGGCGAAAGGTGGACCCTGGGAAGGAGGCTGGGGGCAGAGGGCTGTGGGCGCGGGGGGTCCCCGAGCCCCGCAGGGGGGTTGCGGAGCCCCATTTCCAGGGCCTCAGCGCCACCCAGCGCCGNCCCGCTCCTAGGGACACTGCAGCTCCGAAAGCCACCCAGTGTCCGCGGAGAGAGGAGGACATCGCTTGCAAGGGGCATCGTTTGGAAACTCACTTTTTTGTTGTTGTTGTTTTCTTCTTTGCGGTCCTCTCCTCTGTCGTGGTGGAAGAGATGGATCGTGCCGCGAAACCCTGATGTATTTGGGGAAGCAGGCAATAGTGGGAAAGCGAGAAATAATGGTGTGGATACTGTGGCAGTGAAAATTTAAAAAAAAAAAAAAGAAGAAAAGAAAAAGAAAAGAAAAAAAAAAAGAAAAGTAAAGCATGTGGAGTGATTTTGGCCCGGACTCCATGTTTCCGAAAGGTCAGTGGTATCTTTTTGACGTTGATGATGTAGCTGTTGTGGTCTGAAGTATGCTCCCCGCCTCTCCCGGCGTGGTGTGCAAGGATTGTATTTGAAAGGGAGGAAGCAGATACTGAAAGTGATGGCTGATGGATTGTCCAAACCCTTCAGGGACGTTTCGTGCGGGGGCTCGGAAGCAGCTCATCAATAAAAGCCTCCCGGATGGAGGGAAAGAGAGAAAGGGTGATGGGGAAGGGGGCATCTTGCCCCTCCCTCCTTCCCCTTTGATCCGGTGCGGGATCACAGCAGACCCCGAGCTGTGGAGGTACCAGTGTGAAAAGGGGCGGGAGGGGAGGCAGCGAGGAGATACCGTCTGTAAAAGTAAGTGGAAAATGAATAAATAGATTTTTTAAAAAATTAAAGGCAAATCGGGTTTACGCTTGCCTGCCCCCGGGACCCTAACGCGTGTCGCCGAGGCGGGAGGTGGCGGGGCCGCGCCGTGCCCGGCCCTGGCAGGCTCGCTTCCGAGGTGAGAGCTCGGATTATTACTTTTTTCCAAACTATGTTCGTAAATCATGTAATAATCCGTCACTCAGTAACTCGGCCCTACCTTTGAGTGGGTCGTTATGTTTTATGGGCTTTACTTAAAAATTAATGAAAACCTCTCACGAAAGNGGCGGCTGCGCGCATCCCGCCGGGCTCCTTCTTCCTCTGAAATTAAAATAAACTCACATCCCCTCGATCCATATCACCCGTATCACCCCAGTCAGCCCTCCCCCAGAGCCGGGAGCACCGCTGGCTCCCTCGCCCTGCTGAAATTGTTCGTCTGCTGCAAATGGTATGAAAAGTAATTAAGTTCGGCACATGTATGAAAATTATTGACAATGTGTAAAGTCAGAAATCTCATTTGATCGGAATGTAAACTCGGGCGGGGGAGAAGCCAGTCAAAAAGGTACCGCGTGTTCAGATCTCGAGCCAAACCGTATTCGCCCTTATTCGCGGCTGTCAGTGGGGTATGCAGAGCAGGATTCCCTAATCCTGCTTTTCCTACAGCCTCGCAGAGGCATGATGAGTCCCCACGATAAGGACATTGCCACTGCTGCCTCTTGTGCGACCTTCACGACTGAGACCTCACCAGGGTGTACCAGAGTGGGGGGAGACATGATCCGACTCCCATCTCTTTCACAGCGTCCCCTCGGGGGTCTGCACAAGTCAGCAGCCTGTCCCTTTACCGGGCAGATCCTCCCGGCTGCCTCCTAATCGAGCAAACCACACACCCCCCGACCACCCCCAGAGCTGCGCGAAGTGCTCGCCTCTGCTCTGATCTCGAAACATCCCGCTTCTTATTTTACCCCTCGCCTGTCACGTTTTATTTACACCGACAGAGGATACTCGGAGACAAAAGAGTATTTTATTTTTTTTTTACGTCAAAGATGTTTTATATTTTTGGAATGGTTGTGTTTCCTTTTAGAGAGGTGACCTATATCCTGACCGCTGTAGGGGGTTTATTTTGATGCTCCGGGAAGTTCAGCTGGAGCTGTGCAGAGCTGGGAGGGGATAAAATCTTTAACATTGTTTGGCATAGGAAAGGCGAAGTCTACCCACACAAACACTTGGTGGAAGCACTCGGAGAGGGTGGCACTTACAAACCCGACGCTATTATGGTACGCGGAGCGTGTCTTTGTGCAGGTTTAGTCGCCACGGTCTCCGCGCAGCTCCGACGGGCTGTCGCAACACCCGCGGTACGCCAGGTCCCCATCATCAGTCAGAACCCCTGCGTCATCCCACATCCGGGCACCCCCTTCCCTCTGTGCCCCACCAGCCCGGGACGGGCAGCCCGGGGCGTCCCGGCAGAGCTCCCTTGGCACCCCCAGCAGAGCCCCGCGGCTGAGAGGAGCTCGGCTCCGCTAAAGCTCGGCCTTACGAGCTCGGACGGGGAGTGGGCACCTGGGGCTGACAGGGTGTCTTTCTGCCACGGCTCCTATGCGGTGATGGGGACGAGATGGGATGGAGATAATCTTAGGGGGGCGGGACGGATGGGGGTTCAGCACGACGACAAAATCTTTGGCTGCAAGTGCCCTCTCGGAAAGTCTAAAAGCTGAGGAACTCCTTTTCAGCCCGTTGAAAAGATCAAACGCCTGGGAAAGCTGAACCTGTCCAGGGGAGGAGATGGGGATGTCTTCACGCTCCCAGTGCTCACATTTTCAACTTCCGCGGGGTCCTTCGGCCCCTAGGGCCCGCGGACCTTTCCCTGGAGCCGGAGTCCTGCGTGTCCAGCGTGGGAGGGTGGGGTGAGCCCTCTTCTCCCACCTGCTGAGGCTGATTTCTCCTTGGAAAACACTTTCCCAAAGGTTCTGCTCCTAGGCTGGATTCTCGCCCAAACTTTGTTTCTCCGGTGGTCGTTCTCTCCGTCCTCGGGCACCAAAAAAAGGTGCCCCGGAGGCGAGAGTTGTGTAGGGGGGAGGAAAGGAAAAGGTACAGCCCTTATAATTCACCATCGCTACCTTCATGGAGGTGTCCTGACCCAGGCTCAGCTCCCCCGACATCTAGGCACTGCTGAAAAAATTCCCGAAGTATCTCCACGGGAAACCAGCCAAACCCATGCACCGAGACCCCGAGTAACCCCCTGCCAAACTCTCCGGGAGAGGTGCCCGCTCTGGCAGGAGCGTGTCTGGTGAGGCTTTTGCGGACGGGCTGGGATTTTTCCCTCAATGAGAGATAGGCCCCTGCGTTTGCCCTGAATGTCCTTGTCTGCCCTTGAGACGGGAGCTGTCTCAGCCCCTCGGATTCCGTGGTCATCTCCCCTTTACCTCAGGAAAGGAGAGAAAGACAAAGCTGGGGAGAAGGGTCCCGATGGCAGCCTTCAGGGAGACGTCTGTACAAAGTCACGCCTGCTACCCATTGCGCACGCAAAGGGGAAAAAAAACAATAAAAAGGGAGGGGGAGGGGGAAAAAAAGCGGAAAAAACCTCTCCAAACAAACATTGGGATCGCACGGCTACTGCTAGAGGTCCCAAGAAGTCAAGAGGTCCCGAGAGCAGCACAAAGGACGGCGCAAGACCGTTGCGAGTCCTCCCCCATCCCGGCCTTTCTGCTCCCTCCACCGCGGCAAGGCTGCCCCTCCACTCCCCCGGGCCACCGGGGCCGCCGGGACCGGGCGCTCCGCGGCTGCTCCGCGGCTCCTTCAACTCGTTCAAATGCCCTTCATGCGGAAAGAGATCGCTGTCAGCCGCTGCAGATCGAGATCTAAATCCAGGCACCCTGGAACTGACAGTCGGAGGAAAATCCTCCAGGGCTTAAGGAAACGCACTTTTACAATACTGGAGGGATTTGTTTAAGTTTCAGTCTCGGGTTTAATTGAGAAAACGCTTGTCATCTGCAGGCTCTCTAAGGAGAGGAAAGAGCGTGAAGCACGCAGTTAAAAAAAAAGGAGGAAAGAAAACAGGGGAGAAAAAAAAAAAAAAGGAAAAAAAAACCCTCCAAGATAACTGTAAACATTTATCTTTCATATTTGTTTCCCATTTTCTTAACTAGTTTAGTCTAAGTTATTTCATTTAGCACACGAAGCAGAGGGGACTGTTATGAACATGAAACTGAAACCGCAATAATGAAGAGATTTCCTAGAATAAAAACGATGATTATAGAATAACATCTGAGTAACCAAATCTGCCAAAAAGTTTAATTTCCGTATACTCTGGTAAAACAAACCAGTTGTGCTCCAAAGCTGGGATCAGCTCAGAAATGGATACACCAACCAAAATAAACATCTCCACCAAACAGCAAACGCACTTCTGTGTGATCACAGGCTCTTCAAACCATCTCTTCACGTCTCAGGACCGTGTCTTGGAGACTCCTTAATTCTCTGTCTCAAACCAGAGCCTTACTGCGAGGACGGGGACATCGCTGACAGGTAGAAGGCGGCTGAGTGAGTGTGTTTGCCCCGATTGTCGCATCAGAGCTGTGACAAGTCGCGACTGAAGCAGCAGTGGCTGCCCTGCCCGGCTTTGCTTCCCTCTCCGTCCTACCTCACACGGCGGAGAAAGCAACGACACCTTCGAACATCGTGACATCTGCGTAGGGAGCGAATGCTTCTTTCCACTCGACTGGTATCAGTGGTCACAACGAACTGTCTGAAACGGGGGCAAGTCAGAGAGGTTTTCGGGCAACATTCTCCCACCCCGCCTTTAGCGCGTTTAGCGTCCTGAAGACTTGGACATGGCATCCAAAGGTGGCATTTAGACAGACGTCCAGCCGCAAACAGCGAAAAAGGACGTTCGCTCGCCCATCTAGAGCAGGGAAGGATGTTTATATAGAAAAAAGCCGACATTTAAAAAAAAGTATTCCAAACAGGTCGTTACACCGAGATCAGGAAACGCACCGTCGGCCTCCCTAACCCTGCAGAAAAAAAAAAAAAAACAAAACAAAACAAAAAACCAAACAAACAAAAAAAAAACACCAAAAAAAAACCAACACCACCCCCCCAAAAAAAAACAAACAGAAGGGAAGAGTCAAGCTAAAAAAATGAAGGAAAAAACCTCAATAAAGATAGATAGATAGATAGATAGATAGATAGATAGATAGATAGATAGATAGATAGATAGATAGATAGATAGATTCATTCTTAATATTATTCTTATCATTTTTAAAATGGGAATAATTTAAATCGATGCCTCGGGAAACGTAAACACAATCTATCGACCAGGCAATTATTTTTTCTACCAAAAATGTGTAGTAAACACGGGCGGGCTTGGCAGTGTTTTTCTTAGCTGTTCCTCAGATACAATCAAGCCATTTTCGGACACATTCCCATGTATGTAGCAGTGGTGATCTGGAGGAAGCTGTCGACGCCTGTTCAGTTAATTTAGGTTTTCTTTGTCTAATTACTGTGGAGCTTAGGGAAAAGGAGCCGGGCTCAGGGCAGTAAACTGACACTTGGGCTCTGTGTGTGGTATCCAGGCAGAGTTTGATGGAAAAAGCCTGCTTCCACTCAACTGCAGGTCACTGTCTGGGACCCGCCCCACCCCCCTCCCTGCCCGTACCCACCAGCGAGCTCTCAGCACGGAGCTGCGCTGGAGACAGACGGACACACAGACACATACACGGAACGCTGCAGGCACGCTGACGCGCTCTGCCCGCCTCCATCCCACCCCCATGCCTGCCTTCGGTCCAGCATCCCCTCCTGCTCTGCCTCCCGTCCCGCCGCCGTCCTCCTCTCGTCTCCAGTTTGATCCTGGAGCCTCCTCCATCATCTGGGAGCAGGCCTGTGCCTCTGCCGACTCCTCTCCTCCCTGCTCCCTCCGGCGCCCCGTTTCCTCCGTCAGAACGGCGCTTGCCAGCGCGCAGTGACCCACCCGTGGCACCGGAGAGGCGTCCCGGGGGGTGGAGGGAGGGCGCATCCCCGGTCCTCGGACTCGATCCCTGTTGCCCTATAAAATGAATTGCATGTCATAGGGAAGTGGCAAGGGGTAACGAGAAGGCTTGAGGGGCAGCAGAGGATGCTGCCCGGGGCTGCACACGATGGGAGACTCCCGCACCCGGCGGGATCCGCACCCGGCGGGATCCACACCCGTGTGTCCCGGGGCTCAGCGGCGGAGTTTCGGGCTCGTAGCCGCTCCCCTCTCCCCCCGGGGCCATGTCGGGGAGTAACGGGCAGATCGGTGCCTGCGGGGCCCGGGGAGTCCCGAGGCGAGAAATGGTGTCGCCGCGAGGCCAGCGGAGAGACCGAGAGGGGGATGGAGCGGCGGTGGCTCCTGCCCAGATGACGGGTGGGCAGAGCTGGAAAGAGTGTGGTCTCTCCCTCTCTCTCTCCCTCTCTCTCCCCCCTCTCCTGTCTATCTCTGATGATTTCTCGGCCGGATTCAGGGGGGTCTGAGGGAAAAAAAAAAAAAAAAAGGAAAAAAAACAGTTAGATTGAAGGAACTGATAGGCGGTCGCGCTGTGCCTTTTTACGTAAGAAAAAAAGTATATATGAAAGAATAACAATGGGGAAGAGATTGGAGGGGGGGGGCTCTTGCGCTTCCTCCCCTCGCCGGATTAGGCGGCGGAATGGTCCCCAGGTGGGGGGCAGTGGAGGAAGCGGAGCGGCGCTGACCGGAGCCTCCGCGGGCGGTGCGGGGAGGGCGGGGGCCGGGCCCAGC
>VWZK01001384.1:311507-384201 GCA_013396935.1 Baryphthengus martii
CCACCGAGAGCGGCCAGCAGCGGCTGGAGCCCCCCGTCCCTCTCCGCTCCTGCAGCCCGGCTCCCGGAGCTCTCCAGATGAGCCGGCCGCCCTCCTCCGCCCTGGAGACCTCCACCTCCTCTTCCTCCACCTCCACCTCCTCCTCCTCCTCGGCGGCGGCGGCGTCCTCCAAGAGCAAGAAGGCCAGCTCGGGGCTGCGGCGGCCTGAGAAGCCCCCCTACTCCTACATCGCCCTCATCGTCATGGCCATCCAGAGCTCGCCCTCCAAGCGCCTGACCCTCAGCGAGATCTACCAGTTCCTGCAGGCCCGCTTCCCCTTCTTCCGCGGCTCCTACCAGGGCTGGAAGAACTCCGTGCGCCACAACCTCTCTCTCAACGAGTGCTTCATCAAGCTGCCCAAGGGCCTGGGCCGCCCGGGCAAGGGCCACTACTGGACCATCGACCCGGCCAGCGAGTTCATGTTCGAGGAGGGCTCCTTCCGACGGCGGCCCCGCGGCTTCAGGAGGAAATGCCAGGCGTTGAAGCCTATGTACCGCATGATGAACGGGCTGGGCTTCGGCGCCTCCATCCTCCCGCAGGGCTTCGACTTCCAGGCGCCCCCGGCCTCCCTCGCCTGCCACTCCAACGGCTACAACCTCGACATGATGCCCAACGCCATGGCCAGCGGCTACGAGGGACTCAGCGGCGGCCACCACGTCCCGCACATGTCGCCCAACCCCGGCTCGACCTACATGGCCAGCTGCCCGGTGACTGCCAACGGGGACTACGGCCCCGACAGCAGCAGCAGCCCCGTGCCCTCCTCGCCGGCCATGGCGAGCGCCATCGAGTGCCACTCGCCATACACGAGCCCTTCGGCTCACTGGACAGCCTCTGGGGCCTCGCCCTACATAAAGCAGCAGGGCCTTCCCGCCGCCAACGCCGCCTCCTCCGGCATCCACTCCAGTGTGCCCTCCTACTCCCTGGAGCAGGGATACCTGCACCAGAGCCCCCGCGACGACCTCTCAGGTAGGGGCCCGCGGTGGGTGGCGGGAGCGGCGGGGAGCGCGGCACCGCCGGGGCTTTCTCCGGCGACGAGGGTTTGGAGCGGGCAACCCCCGACCTCCACGGAGCACGGAAAAGAGAGGCATTGTCTGCGAGAGCGGGGGAAATACACGTGGGTTGGAGACAAATACGCGTGGGTTGGCGTTTCGGGACAGGGGAGCTGTCGGCGGGGGCTATGGGTACGGCTGCGAGCATCCCTCCTTCCTGCCCATCCCCTAAAAGGAGCGCCCCGAGGAAAGCCCGGCTCCGTCCCGATTCTCTCCCGGCTCGCACGTCTCCCTTCTCCCGGTGCCGGCGACATGCGCCGGGCGAGGCCCACCGCCCCGGGTTGCGGCTTCGCTCCCGGGATCGCCGCCGCCTCGGTGAACCGCTGTCTGCGGGAACGCGCCGCGGGAATAATCAAAAAAAGGCGTTAAATATTATTCCCAAGCCCTGTGAGGGAAAAAAAAATAAAAATAATAATAATAATAAAAAAAAAACAACAACAAAAAAAAACCACCCACCCTAAACCCAACAAACCCACCCGCTTATCTTGAAAAATGCGAGAGATTAAAGCGGATCCAGCGCATTTCTGCAACCGGAGAGAAAGAGTTTTCTGGTCTCTGTCTCCCACCCCCCCCGCACACCCCCGGCCGGCGATTACAGACAATGTCTGCTCAGAAAAATCCGAGCACAAAAATGGGTAAAAGATGTTGGGCTCTTACGGGGAAATTTTCCAAATAGCCCTTTTAAACGTGGGTCCCGGAGGTTAAGCAAACAAAGACAGTCTGGGCTGGACCACACCGAAGAGGATTTTAGCCTGACTTAACCCCTATGAGAGCGGGGTCTTGTTCAATTTTATGGGAATTTCAACAAGTAACAAATACAGGCGACCCTCAGCTCTGGGTCCCCTCCCGCCCCCAACTTGGGCTCCTGTCAATCACTCTCCTGTCGTCCTGAGAGCCCCGCAGCCCGCCCCGGGCTCCCCGCAGCCCGCGGCGGGGAGCCCAGCTCCGGGGAAGCCACTTTGCCATCATCCTGGGGTGTCAGGGGAGAGTGAGCGGTTGCAAATTTTCCTCACTTATAAAAAAAAACAACCCAAACAACCCAGCCCCTCAGTGCCGCCTGAGGAAAGGCAGCTGCGAGGCGGGTCGCCGTCCGAGCGGCGTTTCGGGGCACGAGCTGGGCTCCTCGACGCCCTCGGGGCTCTGCTGATGAGATTTAAACCCACTTTTCGGAGATTCAGATCGTCCTGCCACGTGGATTTGGGGGCCGGGGCGACAGGCGGGTTCACAAGGGCATCCCTGGACTAAAGATGTACCTTTACCGTTGGGAGATTCTGCTTTGCTTTGTCGTTATTTGGATTTTTGTTTGTTTGTTTATTTTCCTTTCTTTGGGGTTTTTCTTCTGTTTGTTTCACTCCCTGCGGGCCGCCGCGCAGGGTACACGCGTGAGGTGAGAGTGAGGCTGACCCTGGGAGCGGAGCTGGGAGGCGGCTGCTCCCCCCCGCTCCCCAAAGGCATCCGAGCTGGGAAAGGCGATTCCTGGGAGAAAAATTTTCATTTTCAAGCATCCCAGGAACACCTCTTCAAAATAAAAAGCAGAGGGAGAGAGAGGAAGGGTTCTGGTTCCTCCGAAATATCCAGCACGGTTTCCGAGGCTGGGATCGTTCAAATCCGAATTGTTTCTGTTCAAGGACGAGCACACACGCAGACGGACCGATGGAAGTTTTCTTAATGCCGACGACGAGCGTCCGTTCCCCGCAGCTCAGATTTAATTCCACTGCTTTGCAAAAAAGGCCTTTCTACGCTTATTTTCTACAGCTCCAAGATCGGAGCCCAGGACTTTAGTGGAAGCCATCTCCATTCCTTAACTAAAAAAAGAAACCTTTAACCTTTATTTTTTTTTTCTTTCCCTTGGATTCAGTCCTCACTCGTGTGTGCTACGTGAAATCTCTGCGGAGCAAACGTTTTAATAGAGTGAAAGAAGATGGGGAAAACGATCTGAGCTCCTTCATTCGTAATTATTACCAGCAATAATTTTTCTCTTCCTCTGCTCACAAAAGCAATAGCAAGTGAATTTCGCCTTTCCCTTTCTCTTAAGTTAAATGCAAAGCAAATTCGGTGGCAATCGCAGTTGATCGCTCAACAATCCTACTCATGACAGCGATGGGGAGGACTCAAAACCTTGAATTTGCATCAGACCAAGAATAAGAGAGGAAAAAATTGAAAACAGGAGGCTCGATTCTACTAAAAGGATTTTGAAGCTGGGGGGCGAGGGGGACGGGATTTTTTTCGCACACTATTAAATCCTGCTAAATGATTGAATCAGGATTGTAATAAAGTGCGCCGGTTTATGGTGAGCATACCAGCAGGGTTATTAGAAAGCTGAGGAAATCCAGCGAAATAATCACTTTTATAAAGTGAGCTCTGCGGGGTGAAGGAGGGGACAGTGCCAGAGGAGCGGGGCTGTGCTCGGCTCCGCCAGCCGGGGGGGAACCGGGGACGGCTCCCTCTTTTTCTTTTTTTTTTTTTTTTTTTTAATGCCACTCTTTTTCTCTTTCTTTTGCCGCTTTTTTTACCTTCTTTTTTTTCTTTTTTTTTTTCTTCCTTGACCCTTGGTCAGATTTGACAGGATCCCGCTAGCCGAGTTTGACATCCACACGCCAAACAAAATCCCTCTCTGGCTCTACCCTGCGGGCCTCGCTCGGGCAAAGGCTCCCCTCCCTGCTGGATCCAGTCGGAGCTCTGCTAGACTAAAGATCCCAATAGGGCCCTACGGAGAGGGCTGGATCAGGGAGGGCATCTCCCACGCGGCCCTGGGACTCTGTCCCCCGAAAGGCTGCTGTGGGAAATAAAAATGGGAATTCACAAGGTCATTTACATGTCGGTGCCACGGATGTGCTTCGGTTGTTGTTGACCGACCGCGGGGTGGTCGCGGGGTGTGCTTTAAGTTAATGAAAATACACACGCGAACAGGCCGGGACAGGCACGCACCCCCGCAGAAATAAACCCAGTGTCAGCACACACATAGGTCCTGGTTGGAATTCAGCCTATAGCCCTTCGAGTCAAAAATATCTCGCAGGAACGAGAGAGGCATGGGGAAAATGAGTGAAAATGGGAATCGGGTTCCAACGGCTGCGGCATGTCCAGAAAAACACGCGAGTGGCACCGTCTGCTCGCAGACGCGCTCCCTCCCCTACACCCCACACGCAGGGGCTGCCCTAGCCCTACTCGCTGACAAATTCGCAGGCAGAGGCGCGGGGTGAGGGGGCCAGGGAGAGGAGCAGGTAGGTAGCTCCGCCGGTGTGCCCACACGGGAGGGATGCTCGGAGATATGCGCGCACCCGGGATGCGCCCAGGCGTGTGCCCGTCGGCACTCCCGCCGCCCGCCTTCCCCTATTCAGGGGTGTGTGGCTTATAACCCCCACGCAGAGCGGGCACCGGGGGTCGTACGAGCACGGGTGGCAGCTTCGAGCCCACCCGAGGACGTTGCGGGTCTCCCGGGAGTTCGCGTCCCCTTCTCGCTCGGGGCGACGATGGGACCCGGGGCAGGGTTTGCCCCGGGGCCGCTGCCAGGAGGAGCTCCCCAAACCTTGCAGGGGGGAGTCGAGCCGGGGGGTCACGAAGCAGGAGCCCTATTGTGGGCAGCCTCTCCTCCCTGCGAGTCGAGAAGGGCCTGCTGCCTCAGAGCAAAGACACTCGCTTTCTGAGCAGCTCTTGTTGTTTCCTTCTCTTGCAGTGGGATTGCCTCGCTACCAGCATCATCCCTCCCCGGTGTGTGACAGGAAAGATTTTGTCCTCAATTTTAACGGCATTTCTTCGTTTCACCCGTCCGCCAGCGGATCTTACTACCACCACCACCACCACCAAAGCGTCTGCCAAGACATCAAGCCCTGCGTGATGTGAAGGCAGCGCACCCAACAGAGACACTCGGGTGGCACTGAGCAGAGACGAGGTATAGACGGACGCACGCAGATTAAATAGGATGTGCACTCTGGTAGCATTGGTAGTACACGAGTCACTTAGCAGAGTTTTCGGTCCCCCTCCATCCCGGGAAGGACACGTGCAACTGATAGCACACTCCAAAGCTCTTCCTAAGAGAGAAATGCCTGTGTGATACGTTGGGTTAGGTGGGACCTAAGTGTCCTCACGCCAAGTCTGAACACCTTAAGCATAAACCGCCTTTCTGTGACCTCCTAAAGAACCAAGCTTTGGGAAAGGGAACAATCAGATATATTTTTGTACGAGAAAGTCTCTTTGAATAGGAAAAATAAACCTCCCAGCTCAGCACCTGCGAGGACTCTCCCTTCCGTTGCTGCGCTAACGGGAAAGTTATTTCTTTATTTTGTTTCTTTTCCTCGAGCCCCACCAAGGACACTTTGTATGGACTTCAGCACCGAC
Source organism: Baryphthengus martii (assembly GCA_013396935.1). Lineage (NCBI taxonomy): Eukaryota > Metazoa > Chordata > Aves > Coraciiformes > Momotidae > Baryphthengus > Baryphthengus martii. The sequence continues at coordinate 316,931 of VWZK01001384.1, forward strand.
CGATCGATATTATTAAAACAGTATTGTTTAGCCCTTTCCCATAGAGACTTTAAGAGAAGTTCAAATGTTTTCCAGTATTGCAGCAATACAACGTTTTGTTTCTTATTTTTACAAAAGTTTTCTACCACAATATTTTTTAAAAAAATATTTTAAATAAATCTCGTGTATACTCACACACTATTGCTTTAAAAGGAGAATATATTTGCACTTATGTATACTTTTTACAGTTTGCCAAAATATTTTGATGTACAAATTATTTTTTTTTCCAATAAAATGTATATAAACGACTATGATGCACTGGACGGGCTCTTATTTTCCCTCGGCTCCTTCTCAGAAAGCTCTTCCGCCCCAGTATCCCAGGTCGTTAGAGGTGCAACCCCAAACCCTCCAGTCGCTGGAGGGGGAGAAAAAGAGCGAGGGATTGACCCGAGGGGACCAGCGCCGTGGTCTCTGGGCTGCACCTCCCGCTCTCCCCGTTTCCCACCCTGCTTTTCCCCACTGCTGGACGGATTTGAAATAACGAGAGCAGCAAGGTCCGGACTGTCCGCTCTTCAACGGCTCCCCCGGGCCCCAAACGCCCTCCCCGCTGTTTAGGGCCACGTCCTGGTGTCCTGCCTGCCCACGCAGCTGCGACGGCGCTTTGCCGGGTACGGGGACACCGGCAGGACATGTCGTGGGTTAGGGACGAGAGGGCTCCGCCATAGCATCGCAGCGTCGTAAGGACTGGGAGGAGGCACCGAGAACGGCATGGACAGTGAACGGGGCGGGAGGGGAGGAAAAAGAAAAGAAAACGAAACAAAAAAAAAATTTCTTAAAAGCCCCAAAGTACCCCAGGCCAAACAAACCCCGTCCCCAAGATGCCGCCGTGCCCGGAGGGGGTCGGAGCCAGGCGATGCCCTCCCGTACATCCAGCAGACGCGCCGCCTCCACGGCCCCCGTGGCCACCCCGACCGGGGAATCCTCGCCCAGCCCACGGCACGGCACGGGGGATGATGACGGCCACGGCCCAGGGGGCGGCCCTGCATCAGCTCTACCCGTGCTGTCCCACGGAGGGGACAGAGACACCCCCGAAACCCAAGGCGCCCTGGGAGCTGGGGCATCCACCCCCCCGCCGCCTCGGGTCGCCCCGGCCCCGCGCGAGAATTTCAGCAAAATGGGGTGTGTGTGTATGCGTACGTGTGTATGTAAATACATAGATACACACAGGCACAATCAATTATATATAGATGCACACGCGCATAGACATATTAAATTATATATAAATGCACACGCACGCATAGACACATACAATTATATCTACGCAATTATATACAGAGATAAAACTCTTCATCTTTTAAAATATCTATTTCTGCCAAACATGCCCTTTTCTCTCCCGAGCTTCTCAGGGCCTGTGATAAATTATAAAGTCAGTCTCGGAGTTTGCTCCGACCACAGTGCTGTGTTTACATTCTTTCCGAGGCAAGCCTGCATGGTCGTAATTTATATCCTAAACACTCGAACGTAACTTGTTTACACAGGAATGACAGGACCTCAAGGAGGAAAAACCTGCCCGTGGCCTCCTCGGCGGCGGCCGGCGCGGGGCTCCGGTGCCCTCCAGCGGTCCTGGGCCGCAGCTCCACCGAACCGCCTCTTAATTCGATTTAACCACCCCACCACCACCACCTTCTGAATGCTGTTATATCCCAGAATACTCGAGTAATGCCCACGAGGGCTGTGCTCAGAAAGAAGGATTTACTCGAGCATCCTTCAGTTTGGGGCTTCTGTGTTCTCTGGCAACGATCTCAGACTATTCTGGCTTAACAGACTAAGGTTCTTTTTTTAAAGCTTCCCAAACAAAGGGACGTTTGAGAAGCAGAACTCTTTAGCTATCGGTACGTTTCTGGGTGCTGTCAGTAAGATGAACCCAGCCTCTTTCCTCTGAATTCAAGGGTGAGCAGCAAACGACAGGGAGGGGGGAAAAAAAAAAAAAAGCAAAAAAAAAAAAGCGGCCACTTTTTAAAGTTAATTTGATCTGATTTTGTTTTGATATTTGATTTTATTGCAGTACCTTCTACTCTAGGAATTCAGCTCTTGTTTAGTCTAAAGAACTCCAGTGGCCGCAGAGCCAGCAAGAGTCAGGACCAAGAGCTATGCCACCGCGAGGATGCGGTAAGTATGTTTTAGTCACACAGTTAAAAATTCTTTGCATCTTTTAACTTTTGCTAACAGTCACTGAACAAACCCAAATTCTTTATATTCTGGAAAAATAAATTCTTTGTTAGAAATCCAGCACATTGAGACTTCTGCTGATAGCAGTGGTGGTGCAGCACTCATCTCTGAGACTCCTGGAGTCCCATGGCATCAGAGAAAGCTGGAATTTCTGGTGTTAAATCTGGATGTGTACATTTAGCCTGAGCATTGTGAAAGAGCCCAGGAGGGCATACTCGAATTTGAGCATCTATTTGCTGGTCAACCTGTAGGGAAACCTGTAGCTGGTGTGCCAAAAAGAGCATCCTTTGGTATAAAACATGGGAAGGCCTGTGTCCCTGCAGCATGTCCAGTTATTGCCCTTTCCTGTGACAACCGCCTGTTCTCTTCCTCATTATCATTGGTTATCTTTTCACTGCTTGCCTGCTAAGATATCCCTGACTGCTCTGTCCCCTGTGTGTGGATCACAAGACACCCAAGCAATACCATTTTTTTTCCCAGCAGTGTTATAGTCCCAGCAGCACCCAACAGCAGCCACGCACCTCCACCGAGGCTGGAAATATGGTCATCACTGACTTTTAGCCTTGGGCTCCCAGGTGAATAGGAAGGAGAGTGGGCATAAACAGCCTTTGGGTACCCTTCTGGCCTATCCCGACAAAGAGCTCGTGTATCTGAAATGCCGCATTATTTTTTTCCAATCAGATCAGTTGGAAAAACTGATCAGTAACGTGCCTCCCGCAAACCTCGCCTGGCTAATGACCTCAGACCGCCACGGCTACAAGAAAGCTACGACCAGATTACAAATAGTTAGTCATCTAGGCTGATGGTGCAGCTCACATTTGGTGAGGCTCTGAGGCAAATGGACCGAGCGTAGACTAATCCAAACATTTCCATTATTAGAGCACACGAGGCAGAGTTTCCGCAGGATGGGGATGAAATCAGGCTGGGGCGCCTCAAACGGTTCGCGTGTGAGCCGCTGTAATCTTATACATATATTTTCTCCATTCTCTGGTTTCATCACAGACTTACTGCCTCAGTGGAGGGATTTTGCTTATGAGGGTGTTTATGTTACACAGAAAAAAACCACTCAACCACTCCAAAGATGGGATTATTGGAACAATCAATTTAACATTGGTGAAATTAGTCAAACGCAGAGATATCTTATGTGGGATGTTGAATTTCTAGCTGGTAGCTGACCAAAGCATTCTTTAAACCAGTCAGGTTATTAATCCCATTAAATCCCCTTGCCCGTTATTCTATTAAGACCAACATCAGATTAATATTTTACTGTGTTTTGGCTCAGCTGGCAAAAAACTTTCAGCCAACACAATACTTTCAATCTAGTGTGAGTATTTTTTGCCTGCTTTGGAGACAAAGAATAGTAAAGTTATTTTTTTTCCCCTCAGTAACAAAAAGCTTGATTTTGTTGAACTAGAAAGATTTTCTCATAACATATGCATGAGGTAATATTTAAATAAGCTGGTTCCATAAAACGCTAAGTATGTCACTTAGGACCTGAGAAAGTCAGGTGCTGCTTTCGACTGCGATTTTAATATACCTGAGCACATGAGTGCTCCCATTAAAGCCAAGGGGATTATGCAGATGCTCAGGGTTAAAAGCACTTTGCTGAAGGAGGATGGTGGGACCAGAAATAAATGCTGCAGGTTCCACCTATATACTGCAGCTGAGCCCTGTATAAGAACTGGAGTAAACATACCTGATTCATATACAGGATGAAAATTAATTCAAAACATACTCCAGCTTTGAATAGAGATGTATTTTACAAAACCTGCTGGCATTAATCTGCATGAAATACTGCCTCAGCTAATAAGAACACCCGGGCTTTATTTATACATTGAGCCATTTGATAGATACAAATGAAGAAAGAGGTAAATAGAAGCCAACATATTTTTGAATAAAAGCCCAGAGGTTCTCTCAGAGTTCAATGATCTTTGTGTCTAGATTATAAAGAATTCAGAGCAGCTCCGTGTGACTTGCCAACTACTGAATAGAACTCCAAAACATCTGTAATATTAAACAACTTCAAGCCTCCCTTTTATGCTTGTTTTCATCCCACAGTGATTTATAGAAATCTATTGGCTTCTCCATTGGTCGTTTCTAAAAAGAAATATGCTGGGAGGAGAAGGTGGTTTGAAAATTTATTGGGACACCACTACGAAACTGCAGCTGGAATTAGAGGTATTTTAACAGTGGATTTAGATTTATGTAGCAGATTATGGAGGAATGTTAACTGCATTACATCGGTTATTTTAACCATTGCAAAATTAATTTCTGGCGCTGTGCAAAGAATCATTGGGCTCACAGGTAATTTGATGGTTTAGGGGTAATTCAAAGAGACTGAGCTGCTTTTGAGGAACTGATAAAGGACAGAGTTCTTGGACTAGATCCCCACTGGTAACAGCTTCCTTGCAGTAGAGTCGTAGCCCATTAATTCTCACTGTCCAAATATAGGTAGCATTAGTTTAAATCAGAAGTTTTATAACTGATTTAGCTGAGCTACTGAAATCCTTTGTGTACACAATCTTATCTCATTTTCAGAGATCCTCTTTGGATTGTTTTATGCCTTCTTACTTGATGAAAAATCTGTCAGTTTTACTTTTGTATCCGTTCAAACTAGTTTAAAGTTCCTCTCTGAGCCTGGATCTTATGCACAGCAGTTTTCTGATATGATGAAATGTGTGATTTCGCTCAAACTGGATAACTGGTGTTTATGGACACTCCATGGCTGTAATCCCTCACTTGTGCAAGTACAGCTGCAAGCTATGCCAGTACGACCAACTTTAAAGTGACACCAGCTCCCCAAAGCTGATGGAAACTAAGCAGGGCAGTGTCTGTGGCCAGGCAACTCTCATGTCAAAGGGCTGCAGCTTTTCCCTCAGAGACAGCTGAATGTCAGAGCCTGGATCTACAGCATATTCAGACTGGAAGCTCCTGGACAATTTTACTGGTGGAATCAAGGCTTTAAAATCAGGCCTTGGGTCTTCTTGCATTCATGGGGTTTTTTTTTGCACCTGGAGCTTTCCTGGGCAGAGATTTGTTGATCACTGGTGGCTCACGGAGCATTTGCTGGTGGCTTGGAGACAGCTGTTTGGTTACAGGACAGTGCTTCTCATCCTTTGTGGTGGAGACATTATGGACAAACGACAGTGAAGATTAGAGTCAGCAGCATGATTCACTCTTTTTAAAAAAAGGAGTAAAATGCTTTCAACATTAAAATTGCCAAAACGTAGAAAAGTTTCCAGCCTCTGACACGTCTGTCGTGGCACGTGGTCTCCTCATACTGGCCAGGCTGAATGGTAACTTGGCCGTTAGTGGAAGAGGGACGGAGTTTTCACTGGGGAGGACAAGGAGCACCAGAAGTGCACTGGGGAAATGTACTGCTGCCATGATCCACAGATACTCCTGTGCTGACCTGGGAACTGGGACACTTGAATACATTCATATATTGGGTTTGCTTATTGCGAGGCAGCAAGAGGCGGACAGGAAAAAAGCAATAGCTCAAGTTAAGTGACCTCCATCAAACAAACAGAGGCTTGTCCCAGGACAGCAGAGGAGCAGGGGGTAGGAGGAATCTGGCTTGACTCCCCGTTGGAAGTGTCCAAAGTAGTTTGAACAAGCACAGGCAGGGCGCAGGGCTTGGCCAAGTTACTCAGCAGGCTCAAAGGCTCTGTCAAGAAAGCAGTAGGAGCTGTTTGGGGAAACCTTTCCGAGACACTGGCATGTGTGAAGCAGCCTAGCCTTGCTTGAGCTCTCAGTGCTATGGGGAGCTGTGCAAAGACGGTGCTTTTATTTCTTCCATGAAAATCGAGCAGTAGCTTGGATGACAGCTTCATCCCTGGACATGCTCAGTTGTAGGCTCCCCTCAGAGATGTTGAATGCTGAACCCCGCAGCCACCCCGGGAAGCACACCTGGGACACTTCGGGTCGCTGCAGCTCCAGCCCCAAAGCCTGATCTTCCACCCGAGAGAGAGAAGAGAGGACGTGAGCTCTGTACTCAGCCTCAGCGAGACCCCAACGAGGGCCAAGCAGGAGCTCAGCTGGTCGATGCCTGACGCTGATGGGTTTGTGAGGGTGACGATGGTGAATGATCAGGTAGGTGATGCCACCAGCGAGAGCCCACCCTGGGGCCCTGGCCCCGGCCAGTATGGGGTTAATTTTCACAAGCACCTGAGAGGGGCCACAGCCGGGGTAGACAAGGCAGCCAGCCAATGGGATCGCCTCTAGCGTGATGATGTCATGCCGGCTATATAAGGGGAGGGCAGGAGCGGCAGCGGGAGTGGGACTGCGTGGTGGTGTGTGTGGGTGCCTTAATGTATTATGTTACTAGTTTTTTCTCTGTTACGGCTGTTTCTTCTCTCTTTGGGTTGTTCTGTTAAGCCGCCCTTGTCTCACCCCACCGGTTTCACCTTTTTCTCACGATTCTCTCCCAACCCACGGAGAGGGGAGGAAGGGGCGAGGGGAGCGCAGCGGGCGAGTGGCTGCGCCGCTTTAGTTGCCGGCTGAGCTCAAACCAGGACACCCGGCCCTGGGGCTGCCCGGGGGACTCTCCCAGGAGGCTTTAGCCTTAGACTTCAGGGATTTCCGACCTTCCTTTGCTGTCGTCTCTCACCTTTCCGTGCCTGGTGACTGTCCCAGATTTCTCCCTCTGCCGAGCAAGTTTTATTTCCATTCTGGGACACAAGCCTTGCTCCCATAATACTGCAGAAAATGGCCTTTGTTACCAGAGCCATAAGGGTAGCGAATGGCCATGATTGTTTCATGCATGGCTGTTTCTATTCTAATACTGTAACACCAGATATGCAGATCTTGCAAGCCCTTGACATTTCCTCTGCATTTTCCCACCAATTTCCTCCTTATTGTTACAGATTAATTGCTTGCTCTGCAGCCCTGTTATAGGACCGGGGTTTAAAGATAACCCTCAGTAAAGAGGGTGTCCACATGTACTCGTTTCTCAAACCCAAAGAGATTGTTCTGATACTGTAGCCTGCTGATTCTCTTCTCCTAAGTTCCCACTCCTTAAAGGAAATATCAGGAACTCTCCAACTCAGTTTCTGAAGGAAGAGGTCAAAAGGGAAGGTGGCCAGAACAGATGAGGATGGACTCAGGGTAACTCAGAAGATCAGACCCACAGGAGGCTTAGGGAAGAGCAAAAAAAGGACGAACCTGGTATTTAGGCCATCTGAGAGAGGCAAGTTCTCCTACCAGAAAGTACTGCATTTGATTGTCGCCTCCTTGACCCCATCCTTCAGGCTCAGAGGAGAATGTGACCAAAAGGCCATGCTTTCCTTGACTAGAAAAATTTCTGCAGTAAGCAGCAGACTTTTTCCATGCTGGCAGAGCCCTGTTTTCCCCATTAGCCACCACTGCCCCTCACCTAGGGTCCAGCTGCTTCCCCAGGCACAGCTCTAAGAGCAGTACAGAGCAGCCTAAGTCATCTGAGCAGCTTCCACCTGCCCATAGCTGGTTCTGGATCTAAGCACCTCCAGGTCTCCAGGCAGGAACCACACTCCGAGGGTGAAAACCAGAAAACAGATGCTCATATGAAACAGACCACCCCATCGAGGTCTTGCTAGCCAGGAGCATGCACCATGGCAAACTACGGCTCTCCTTCCAAATGGAAAAGCCTTTGGTGGTTGGCTAGTAAGGGCTAAAAAAGAGGCAAATCCGTGGTCCAGACAGGCTTTAGATATGCCAGAAAGATCCATGTGCTGGCAAAGACACTGTTCAGCTTGTTCATTTCCTGTACACTCTTTGAAACAGCCAGAGCCCTTTCTCACTGTTTAGTCCTTTGAATGCAGACTGAAATAAAAACAGAAGAAGAAACACACAGCTAATAAAAGTCCCAAGCTCAGCACTTCAGGGTGGACTTGAGCACAGGGAGAGCAGACAGAGGACCCCCCAGAGGTGGGAGAACCTGCACTTACAGCAGATGTTCTGCACAGCCTGCTCTGTGGAGATGGTAATAAATCCCCTCTTACCTGCACAGCTGTCATGCACAAGGTTGGTTCCTTTCAACAGAAATAAAACCTGACCCATCTTTTTCACACCCTGACAGACACTGGCAGTAGGGAGAAGCCTAGAAAAAAAATCCATCTGCCCTATAAAGTCCATGTGTTTTCATGTTCTTCTCATGTCATTAAGGCAATGTTGCAAGCTCCTCATCAGTCCAGACTCCTGTGTTTGAAAGGGGGACAGAAAATAGATGAACATAAAAAAAAGCATTAAGGAGTCCGGCATCCCCTGCTTGCTCATGGTGAGGTGTCTCAGGAGGGTGTGATCTACCTCCTGCATGTCATTCATTGTTTTAGAAAGATCAGTCGTTACACCTCATTTTGCCAGGGCTTTTGTTTCCCAAGATGCCCATGTGGCAGTCTAAGAACCGCCTGCCAAACTCAGCATGAATTTATTTTCCAAGCCCATAGGTGAATGCTGCACACACACAAGATATCCTTTCAACCTGCTCAGCCCACTTCACCAGCACCAGGTGCTTCAGAAGATGCAAGAAATTTTGCATCAGACAAGTGTGAAATAATCTGCATCCACATCAAGCACTCCAAGGGTGAAGTTTACACTCGACTTGGAACTTTAGCTCATGGCCTCTCTGGCACATGGCACCAATTTTTCTCTGCCTGCCGCTGTACTGGTGCTTTGCTGGACTCCCACCGACATGTGTCCCCCATCCGAGTACCAGGCTTTGACCGACATAAACGACTTCTTCAGTATTTAGACATCTCACTTCGTTTCCAGGCTGCCAATATCTATGCTAAACAGTTACAGACTTTGGCTCTTCTTTGTCAGCCTTTTTTCAGGGACAAAAAAATTGCCAATTTTTCTCATTTATTGCCTTCAGTCTCTTTTGGTTCGTGGCTTCTCATCATGTGGCAGCTTTACTTTCCTTAGCAAACACTTAACCAAGGTCTTACCAAAGGCCTTTAATGGAAGGGTGGTGGATGCTGGAGTTCAGATAGATGTTTATTGCCTTTTTTTTTGGTTTTGTACAGAAATCAGGTTGGAAGTATTTAGCTGCAATTGGAGGCTTAGTTCCCAGGGTGTGTGCGATGCATTTCAAGCCTGTGAATAAACTTCTCTTAGTTACACTGCTGAAAACTAAGCAAATGTCCTGGTTTGGATTAGGACAACACTAATCCCATTCACTGATTTTACTTTTCAGCACAGTCTCTTAGCAATAACTGCACTTTCCAAAGGGAATGGCAATTAATTTTTACAGCAGAAGCTTTGTGGTTGGTTACTTTTCAGCATAACTGAAAGAAAAACCTACCACAAGAGTTCTGAGACTCTTCTGCACTCTGATCAGATACTGTATTGTAAATATAATAAGTTGTTGTTATGAACAACAATTTTATTTATAAAATGCACTTGGCCAGTGTGCTGGGGACATGATAGACTTGCAGATATCAGCACTTTGTTACTAAATGCACCTGTTAATGATAGGAGCTAGCAATGATTTGGAGAACCCGGTAAGAAGAGAGGAGAATGAGAAAGAAAACAAGCAAATGTGAGCACCCCATAGAAAATACAAAAAATATTTGATACAAGACCTGTCACTGCACCTTCCCTTGCTGTTATTCTCTGTACAGAGCCAAAAAAAAAGGAGGGGGGTAGGAGGAAATGCGCAGGGAGTGGAACAAAATGCCCCCAGCAATGGTGAGCAGTGCCCAGGGTCCTGGGAAGCAGCTGGTGCCGGTGGCTCTGCCCTGCTCGGTGTCACCAGCTGACCCGGAGCTGCTGGACATTCATTCCTAGCTGATGCCGCTTCTGATGGAGCGAGCCATCTCCTGCCTCACCCAGCACCAGCATCCAGGTTCCAAGACCATGTGGGACTTGCCCAAAGTTTGCTGGGCAAGAATGAGGTTGTGAGTCACATTCACACGCGCAGGAGTTTTGTTATTTTAACCCAGTTATCGGATAAGCGTGTTCCTGTTGATTTTTAAACCCTGTTTTGTTTTGAAAAGGCCAAGCTGTGTCGCTGGGTGCATTGTCTGGTTACAGAGTTCCTGAGGGGAGGGATTTCCAGTCCAGATCCAAGTCAAACCAGTAAAATGAGGCATAGGAAGACATGGGGGATTGAAGCCAGGGATCCAGTCTGAAATGGGTGGTCCCAGTCTGAAAGTGCTCTCTCTAAGATATCTCTAGGTAGCTAAAATGATTACCACAAACCTATCAGATCCTTACTCAATGCATGGTTTCCCTTCAGAGAGGGAACATGAGGATCTCAATATATGGTGTCTCCTATTAAAAGCACTTTTAGCTACCACGCGAAAACGCTTTTAGCTCACATGTGGGTAACTTTTGCAGATTCCTTCAAAGATGAGCTTTGGCTGTCCTCACTACCTCAGTGTTCCTAGTTCCCCTGTACCTGTAGTCTGTCTGCAGAGATAAAGTCACTGAGGAAGAATATAGATTTGCTCCTGCAGAAAAGCCTTGGTTTTGTCTTATCAGTGCAATCAGTACATCCTGTGCACAGAGACTAAAAAAAAAGTAAATTAAAAAAATCAAAGTTCCCTGGGACCTCACCATTAGGCTAGGCTGCCAAAGTATTATAAAATGGCTTAAGTAAATAAATAACATTGCATTGTCCAAAGACTTCTTTCTTGGAAAGCTTTATATCCAAGCTCTTTATGCTTTAAAGGTACCATTAACATCTTCCTGGCCCGTTAAACTGTAGTCTATTACATTGCCATAAAAAGTGTAGGGAAAAGATACTCCAAAATTATTCCAAATAAGGAAAATTTGAAGCATAATTTATTACAGCCATAAATCCTCATGTAAATGTCAGCAGCTATTTACTGATGCTGGACTTCAGTGATAGCAACTCTCCTAGTCGGAAAGATGCGGTGTTTAGTTTCAGGCTGTAAGAATGCTGTAGCCATTGCACAGAAACTGCCTCCCAGCTGTAGACTGGGATGTGACTGATCCCTGTCAGGATTCAGTGCCACAGCAGCAACCACCGGCAGCCTGAGCAGCGGCACAGCAGGGAGCTCGGAGTGGGAGCTGCCTGCTGTCTCACGTTATCCATCGCTCCCAGGGCCTTCGGGATCCAGAATGCTTTTGAGGCATCCAGTTTGGAGGAGAGGGCTGGTTTGACCTGGAGCAGGAGCACAGGAGGAAGAGCAGGGCAAAAGCAGGCGGTTTCTGCCCCTGGGTTGACTCCGTGTGCGTTGTTTATTTGGTCAGGCCAACATTTTCCATGGGTGCTCCCTCCAGCCCAGGGGAGCGGAGTCCCCGTGCCCACGGCCACTTCCAGGCCTTTCTCCATAGCTCTGCTCTGCCCTTGCCTGGCATAGCTGGAGCAGCCTGTGCCTCTGCAGCAGGGTACGACAGGTGGAAGGCCGGAGGTGGGTTATGACATAAAGCAACCCCCCCTCAGCTGGTCCTCAGAGCTCGTTCTGTGTTCAACTGTGATACAGCCCAAGAAGCCAGCTTGGCTGGCTCATATACACACGCCCACCAAGGAGAGCTGGGCTATTACAGCACTAAGAGCTGCTCATGATTTTGCTAAGGCAAATATCATAGGTAGAGATGCTGTTTATGTTTAAAAATAAGAGTAGTTTATTCACAGGATGACCACATTCTCAAGGTGAAAAAGCAGAGCACATACCCAGTGGGAGGAGAGCCGCTGAACACATCTGGAGTGAGGAACAAGGGTGCTATTCTTGCCCTCCTGTTCTTGTTTCTCCTCTCCTCTGCTTCAGATGGCCCTGCTGGTTGTGACTGATCTGTTTTACAGGTGGTAGGATGGCATCCTTGGAGCGACTGTCCCGGAGATGCAGGCTGGACACTTTTCACTGGAAAGACACAATCTCTCCGAGGCTGCTGACCTGGCATTGCAGACCACAGTCTGACCACACAGTATCATGCCATTGACTTTGAAGCCAAATTTCTTGCTGATTACTCTTTTTTTTTTTCCCCAAAGCTGAGTGTTTACAGGCAGTAAGTCTCTAATGCGCAGTCACTGTTGCAGTTCTTTCCCCACACACTGGAAACAACTGGGAATTGTTCGTGCTACGGGGCGCACAAGACCACGGGGAGCATGGAGCAGGCAGTATTTTTATTTGGCATAAAGACGCCCAAAACTAAAGTGGAAGTTGAGGGAGGGTTAGGGACAAGAGGAGACACTGTGAAGGTAGGTGATGTAGGAAACACTCTTCAGGCCTGGATGGGGCTCAGATGATATTTGGCACTCACTGAAAAAGGTCTTGTCGGAATCAGCTTATTACTCATGTCAACAGCTTGCTCATCACATCAGCCTCAGGCCCTGCCAGGCCCCCGGGGGTCATAGAGGCAGAAGAGTTGGGCCCGGGTCTTCCTGTTGGAAAGCAAATGGAAAGGTGCAGCTTTAGGGGAAAAATGGTCCCTAAAGCCCAGAGGAGCAGTCAGGTACTTTACAAATAGATCTTGCCACTGTCTTTACAGGATCAGCCTTACTGTATATTAGAAAGCCATACGCTTAGGCTGATACCTTAGAAAATAAAGCTGGTTTGTCATAGTGATTATTCTAACTTCTGACCATCACATTTTAACCCCAGACTCCTCAGGACAGGAGAACACCCTGAGTTAAGATGTTGACCTTTCTCCCCTTTCCTCTCCACTTCCCCTCTCTGCTCCTGTCTAGGGTGGCTCTGCCTATTTCAGCCTTTCTTTTAATTTTTAAAAACACAGATGTAAGCAGATAATGAGGCCACAGGAGGAGAATCCTTCAGGATGTCTTGTTTGGTTTGGAAATATTTAAATGTCTGCTGCGTTTCCTTTGAGCAGAAGGCAGGAGGCTGTGACAGTGCAGAGCTCCTGCTGCTGCCCCCCGTCCTGCTCGGGCTGCGAGAGGCTGCCTGCATGTGAGCAAATGCGTGTGCGGGATGCTTTCTAATCTTTCCAGCATGGTTGGGTTTTTTTCCTGGGATAATGTGAAACATCTCTCTAGGTCACGTTTCCCTGGAGGAAAAGATTTTAACTTCAGTAATTCAGGTGAAGCTTGTTCTTTCTAAACAGCCTACCAGTCCTGCGTGATTGCAGCAAAATTCATAGCTTTTGAATTGACGAGGGTTTCAAGAGTGATTTCTTTTTTTGTGGTTTGCATAAGTTTAAATGTTAGTGGCCATTGTGGGTGGTGGTTGGTTGTTTTAGGTTAAGGGATCACGATCCAGATGAAAATTTTGTCGTCGTGTCATGTACAAAGCAGTGAATGGCTGTTCGATGACGAATTTGAGGGTTAGAGTCAACCAGGTGCGAGGGTGGTACAAAGCAGTTGCCCACGACATCCCAACACAAAAAGAGAAACCTTCCTTGTTTCTCTCCGTGAAGTTAAAATCACAGGTTGCAGGCCGCTCACGACTTCCAACTGGCAAACACCTCATGGCCTGGCTGCCAGGGACAGGGCAGGGGAGGAGGTGGAAGACAGCGCTGATAAAAGTTGAGGCTCAGAAAAGGGCACGTCGCAGCAGGCCAATGGGCACAGAAGAACAGTGGCTTATACCGCAGATGAATAAATAATATCTGGGGGCGTTTTGTAAGGTATGAAAAGTCAGCTGCATACTAGCCATGCTTTTCCTGGCTTAATCTAAAGGTAGCTGAGGTCTACACAGAATATGAAAAATAAAGAGCTATATACACAAATACTCAAAGCAAGCAGCAGTGTTCATGCAGGAAAGAGCTGTGCCATTGCAAATGATGGAAGATCACTTGTTGGCTTCACTAATCACATTGGGACTTTATAGTTCACATTTAGAATACACCTATCAAATAAATTTACAATAAACAAATAAGAAGGGTTTACCGTCTGATCCCAGAAATCTAATGAATGTGAAAATACCTCAATCATGACAAAGGGTTGTGAAATTTTGAAGTGATTTGTTTGGGTTTTCAGAAACAAAACTATTCTGAAGAAGCATAAATTGCAAATACTATTGGATAGTGGCATTGCTCCTCATACACTAAACCAATATGTGCATTCCAGTCTCGTCCTGGTTTGAGCGCACTCATCTTAATACGATTTTTTTTTCACATGCGCTTTAAAATAACTGTCGTTTATTGGCTATACCTTTCTGTATCATGTGAATCATTGCATCCTGACATACCAAAGGGCTTTGTACCTGTCATAAAAAAAAAAAATCTCAGCTTCCTTTTTCAGCTCACAAAACCACAAGCTTTTCAAAACAAACTAGTGGAAGGATGAAAACCTTCTAAATGTTTTAATTTAATTTCTAAGGAGAGAACAAACGAGGAAATGCCTTTAATGTAACTTACTGTATCAGTGGAAATAGTCGTGTAATGAGCATTTCTGTCTCTTTCAGGGTAACTGAATGATGCAGTTACCCTGCCATTAAAAACAGTAGTACTGATGCAAGCTTGAGGCAGGATACCACAAAATGTGCTCTTCAGCCACAAAAGCATTCCAGAGTATTGTTTCTAGTAAATATCTGCCCTGGGCTTGTCTTGTGGGCAAGTGAAAGAGTAGGATAAATCCACCTCCTGGGGATGGACATGAGATGAGAGCATAGTGGACACACATACACATGCAAGCAGACACACACACACACGCACTCACACACACATACAAAAGTAAATATTTGTTAAATGGATGTCTCAGTGTCAGCCCTGCTCTGTATGTTGACATGATCCACGTCTAGAAGCTGCAGCTCAAAACAAAACAACCTATGAATACTTGACCTGGAAACAGTGAGAAATTCTTCTGCAATTCACTGATCTTCTAACAATTAACCCTTACCAGTTCCACTGCTGGGTGACTGTCTGAGAGAGCTTGAGTGGCAGAAAGTGAGATAGGGCATAATTATGTATCTCTAATAGATTAAATACCTTAGGGGAGTGGGGCCAGATAAAGTAGGATGTGTTCTGAACAAGTGGAGAAAAAGCAGCTCACACAGCACATGCGGTTACCAGAAGGGGAAAAAAAAAAAAAGAAAGAAAACCTTTGAAACAGCAAAGATTCTTACTCTCAAATTACTCCTTTCCAAGTCTGTAATTTCTCAGCTAGGTCAAAACAGAAAGTGAGTGATTACTGTTACAACTGGCATACACTCTGCACTTTGGCTGCGTTTAAGATACACAACATTTTCCAGAGAATTGTGTCGGATAATTTGTCTTGTGTATTTTAAGCCTTTTTCACATGTCCTGAAAGACATAAGCAATAAAACACTGTAAGGAGAGTGGTGGCCGAGGAGGGGAGGCAGCGGGACCAGCGTCAGGGCACCCGGCAGTGCTGCCCGTCTATCATACGCCTCCAGATGGGTCGCTTACACCAGTACTCCCCAGCTTAGCTGCCTAGAGTTCAAAGGCTCTTTGGCAAGAGTGATTTCCAGTGTCGATAGCACTGTTTATCTTCACACAGAAGAAAAGTAACTGCAGCTCGACAGCCAGGTCCGCACGGACAGGCAGAAATCCACGCTGTGATTTGCAGGGCTGAGCTCCCGCGGGGCCCCTGGACAGTGCTGAACCTGTCTGTGAGTTTGTGCTGCCTGATGTGAGTGGGTTGAGGGGGAGAGGGTCCTCAAAGGAGTTTCACAGCAGGAACCACGTTTAGGTTCTTGGAGGACTCGTGTTCCCAGTGCCCCTGGCATCCAGGCTGGTTATCTGTGGTAAGGGGCTTTTATTCCTGCTCGCCCAGGCTACTTCCTTATGGAAAACAGGTCACAAGAAGGAAGTGTTGAGGAGGAGAGGAGTGCCCTCACCTTGGGTTGAATCAGGCTGATCACACACGCACACAGAAGGAATTGGATGGCACTACTGAGTTCTCCAGAATAAGCCCAAACTTGGCTTCTTCAAGGGTGATTCTGCGCCCCGTCACAGTCTAGGGACACTGGGCTTCCATCTTCAGCACCTACTCAACCTAGGCAGTGCCAATATGTATTGTCTCTGGGTGCCTCGCCTACATTCAAAAGGGCACACCAAATAGATCAATATTTTCCTTACCTCAAAGTACATGATGTAGTCCACGAATTTGATTTCTTTTATTATACCAAAAAAAAACCACTACACCCCAAATTATTCTAGATAACTCCTAATTTGATTTGTGTGATTACACTTTTAGAAGCAACCATGTAAAAATATTACACCATTTGGCCTTCTAACAACAGCATTTTCATGCACTTGCTGAACTTCAAACATACTCTCTGGTCTTACTAAGTTCAACATCCTTCCACTCCGTCATAAATGTATTATTTTTCCCAAGATAATTTTTTTTTCAGTTCAGGGTCATGAGTATTTAGTTCCTTGGCTCAAAGCTAGTTACTGCTATTAACAGAGAAAAAGGAAGAAAATTTTAACTCTGCTTTGTCAAACAGAATTGCTGAAGTGTGGCTGTAGCCAGAAGAATTAATGTAAAAGTAGATCTCTGGGTTTCACTCTCATTGTTCTCCCCGTGAACCCTGAGCCACTTACCAGTAGACGTCTTTTCACCTGCTGCTAATATGATATTTCAGCATATTTTTGTGACACAAAGGCCCACCCTAATCCACCGCTGAAATTATTACAATAGCAGCTTTTTCACATTCTCACTTTCAATTAAGCCCTTTAAAGCCAAGACTTCATATTTCCAGCACCCTGCCATCCCGCTTTGGCTGGTCTCTAATCCCTGCTACAACGCTACTTTGAGCTAATCATCATCATCACCACCATCATTCTTCTCTAAACAAGCCCACTCTGACCGAGGTGGGGCGGGGTGGGGGGTGGGGGATGATGGGCGCATTTCTTCCGTAGCTCAATATCCCCATCTTATGGTCACAGCGCGTGTCAGCGCCAAGCTTTGCTGTGGCACCGAGACTTTTGAGTGGAGAATTCTGCACGGCAGGTAAAAAGCAGTTTGGTATTTTATCTGGAAAAGGTGCAATGGTGGTGGGTTTTTTCCAGATCTTTTAGAGTTTTGAACAAGATGCTGCTGCCGAATATTTTCCCCAGGGAAAGGATGGTGTAAGTTGCTGGCGACCGATACAATCACAGCCTACGCTTTTCAACTCTAGCACTGCACCTTCTAAGGCGGCAGAAGCTACACGGACAATTCCTATCCATCTAGGTGCCAGAAAAACATGGATTTTCACCACCATGCTTTTTTATCTCCCCACAGAATTCCCAAGGGAAAATTAAGTCATACCATTTTAACGTAATATTTTTTATTAATGCTTGTAATCAAGGTCCTAGGGGACCAAGTACAGTCAGAAATAGATGCATTCCTGAATCATCTAGGGAATGGTCTGCATGGGTTACAGTTGTCCCAGGTTGGCTGCTGCTGATCCGCACAGCCCAGACAGACCCAACTGAGACGACAACGGCACAGACCTGGAGGCCACAAGCTTGGCAGGAAACAGCTGCTGGCAGAAACATGATGGACACCGGCACTGATTGCTCCCTCCGAAATGCACTCCAGATGGTGACAGGGCACGCTGTGGGTCACCGAGAGCAACTCTGTTTATGTGGGGCTAGAATATCAACTCCTGCCTCCGCTGAAAGAAAGGGTCCAAACGTGCTGGGGCCTCAGGATCAGATGGGAGCAATGAAATGAGGTCAGAACACCAGCCAGGCCATGTGCTGGGAGATACACACTGCACATCAACTTCACCAATGGTGCAACTGATAGTTCCCCTCGCACAAGATAGCCCTGGTCTGGCACAGAAGGGCAGCACCCTTTGATTTTCCACAGTGGAGGAAAAGAAAACCAAAACAACAATGATATTAAGGCCAGCTACCCTCAAAACATCAACTGTTTTATCTACCCCTCTATGCCTGTCTCAGAATAGCACAGGCCAGAGACTGGGCAAGCAAATTATTCTTTCAGGAATGCAAAAATAAACCAACCCAAAACAAACCACCCAATTCCTCTCTCAAAGGGTTCCTATAATGAGAAAACCAGGCAAGTGGCAACCTCCCCTCTGCTTATATTGTCTTCTTGGTACTGCTGCTCTTCACATAATTCTGGCAGTTCACACACAGACCTATGCTGTCACGGCAGATATATCCTCCACAGTAAAAATAGTGGGGGTGTGATCAACTATTTATCCATAGGATATTCCAGTACAGTTATCTCAGGAAAGGGAAAAAAAAAAGGGGGGGAGTGGGGGGAGAAAAGAGAGTTGTTTTCACAGAAATAAACATCACTGCACCTGCTCCGGGACCACTGGCCACAGGATTCTGACAGATGCTGCATTACTCAGAAGAATCCAAACATGTTTGAGCGCTGCTTATGATTCCAAAGACTTTTAACCTCACAGAACATTGAGCTTTCTGGGCATTTCACTGGTGACACTGCTCTGTGTCTTGTAATGCTAAAAATAAGTAAATAAATAATATAGAAAACGTCCATTTTAAAATAGATGTGTAAAAAGATTCCAAACACTGACGAGCTCTTGCTCTTGTAGAAGAGATACAATTTCTATTATACTGAATTAATAAGGGAACTGGGCCACATTATCCTGCCACTGGAGTGTCCTTGTGTCCCCTTGACTGACTCGGCCAGGGGGCAGCTGCCGGCAGGACACGGACGCTTCTTTGTGCTTCCACTGTCTCCATCCGCACGTTCACCTTCCCAAGGGTGACTGGAAGGCTGGAGAGTGGGCAGAAGAGCACAGTGCTTGGCACTGAGAGTCTCCCAGCAAGCACCAAAGAAACACAAACAGCCCGGGAGGTATACAAGAGATTTTTCAGGAATAGTGTTAACTGAAGATTTTGAGGTTCCTTCACGGGACCTAAAGCAACTGGCATTCCATTTCCACACACCTCGTGTGTGTTTTGCATTAATCGTGCTCCTTGAATATTTAGGCACAAAGAGTTCATGTGTTTTCTGACACACGTGTTGATGTTGGATTTATAGTTAAGATATTCTAAAGATTAAGTGCTCCCCTTAGTGTTAGCAATTTAGAAGGCACATAGCTATTTCCTCCCCTCTAAATATGTGATGATGCAACAGCCAAAATAAATATCCCCAAACACAGTCAGGTTGAAGTGCTCATAATATCAATGAGACATAGCTCTAATATAAGTAAAATACTGGTTATAAGGCTTTGGCTGGATTAGAGAGGAGAAAAAAAGTGTAAGAGTAGATCCAATATACACTCATAATCTATTGCATAGGAAAAGGGATAACGGCAATTTGATTTAAGGAATTTTGTAAAGAGATGTCTTTAAATCAAAATTATTAAAGACAAGCAACATAATTACACTCATAAAAAGAAAGTCATTAAAAAAAAAAAAGCATTAATATTACTACTGAGTTATCAGAGCTAATCATGTTTATAAAGCACTGGAACTTTGCCTGCTGCCCTTAGAGAAACACAATACTAAGCAAAAAATCAGAAGTCCAGCCTTGGCCTGAAGACCCACTCCCCAGCTTGGCCCATGTGGGGCTTCCTCCACGTGAGGGAAATGCCTCCTTGGTGCAGGGTCCCTGTGGTGGGAAGAATTGACAGCCTGTAGACTGTTCTGCGTCCAAGTGCGACTGGCATGGATGGAAGAGAAGTAGGGAGGATAGAAAGACATTGTGGTGCAAAACTTCAGTGACCCAACTGCAGCTGCTCTTCCCCAGACAAGCCCAGGACATCAGGGAAGTGCGGAAGCCGTCAAGCCATTTTTCCTCCCTTGCTTCTCAATATTTTAGGGTTTGTGTCTGGCCCAGGTGAAAATGGCACCAGGGAGCTTGGTATTGCAGCAAAAGGGGCAATGGTGGCTCTGCCAAGTGTGAAAGCAACAGTTGTACTGGTTTTTTACTGGCTTCACACCATCAGATAAGGTGAAATTGCTCCTCCACAGCCCCAGAGAGTAGGTTTCAAATAAATAGCTACATTTTCTAGACTAGGTGGGCTTTCAAGAAGTGATTTGGAGAAGGAAATGGAGGGCACTGACACACATTAATCAGAAGGCGGCATGAGAAGGGGCCCCAAGGCAGCAGTGGGGAAAGCAGACAAAAGGAACAGTCATGGCAGATCACCAAGGGCAGGAAAGAGCCCAGCAGAAATAAAAGCACTATTTTAGGTAAGGTATGAAATGCAAAAGGCTTAAGGAGCTCAAACACCTCTGAAGGAAAAAGGAGAGCGGAAGACAGCAAAGAGACACAGAGCCAAGAAGACAGGGAATGAATGGCCCAAGGTGGCGAGCTTGCCAGAGGGATTTGGATCAGGCTGAGGGACTGGGAGCAAAATGGGCTGAGCACAGAGACTGGGATACGGTAACCAGAGCAAGAAATGACCAGCAAAAGCCTTCAGGTGTTGGCAGAGGGGGCGATGGGACACTATTCCTGTTGGAGCACTAGGGATGGAAAGCAAACACGAATTTGAGCAGTCCAGGAAGAAGTGGAAAGAGAGAGTTCCTGCTGAATTGTGACATTTAGTCATTTAGAAACATTCCTACTCCCTGTAAAGCGAAGGAGAAATAAGGAAGCAGGAATGTCAGGGTAAAACAGAAAGACAAGGAGATAATTCAAGATTAGTAGAGCTCAAATCAAGTGCAGAAAGGGACTAATGGGAGAAAAGATGCACATATACATGGAAAAAAGAGAAAGACCTTCTGAATGGGAGGAATAGAGTTGCTGAAGAAGGCTACTGGGACACATCAGGGTCCTTCCTCCTGAGTGGAGCTGAGCTCTGGCAGAGGCTGTGTGTCCTAAATGCCCACCAAGGTTACCTGAGTGTGCTCCTAAGCACTGGAAAAGCAACGAAACAAACACAAAAAAAAGAGCAAACAAATCTTCTTCTCCTAGTGCATAACGTATCCATGCAGCCTGTAAAATGCAATTTCCCCCTCCTCAAAAAAAGAAAAAAATTGCTAAGGCCAGCCCAGGGATTGCAGCAAGGTGCTTGGTGTCCCTGGAGCAGCAGTGGGTCAAGAGCCTGACTGCTGTGTGCACAGCAGGTATTTCCCTCTGCCCCTCCCTCACTACATCAGGATAAATGAGCAACCTGAACCATGATTAGGAACGCTAATCAGCAGCCCAAAGCACCCCTTGGTTCAGTGGTCAGCTTAGGAGCAAAAGCCACTCCAGGCTGTTTGCAGCACAGCACTTTCCAGATGAGTTTCAGAGGTGCTGGTTTCTCAGGCTGAGGCTTTTCAGCTTTGTCTAAGAACAACCAAGTCTCAGGCAGCCTAAATATCCTCCTGAAGAAACGAACACCCTACAGGGACAGGCCGAACAAAGATTTTCTGACCTCTTTCTAACAAAACCAGCCTCTGACTCAGTTCTTGGCAGGAGAGGGAGAAAGGAGGGATCCTTCTGAGACATGCTCAGCGGGAGGGCTTCAGCGAGACAACATCAGAAGGACCCACCAGATGGACACTTGGAATACATCTAAAGCTTTCTCACATTTCTTTTCCTTCCTCCCCACCTTCCTTCCCCCCTCCGTGCACTCAAGGGTGTACCTCTTCCCTGCTCATCTACAAAGTGCCTGTTCAAAGGGCCGAGGCTGGTGATGGATGCCCACACGTGCAGGGAGGAGCACGGTGGCTGACTCTCCGCACGTGCCGGCTGCAGTGGGAAAGGTCGCCTGAGCACGCGGCCCAGCTGCAAGGCTCGCAGCGGGGAAGGCTGTCTCCTCCAGACTGGGTCCATGATGTCCGTTAAGGGCAACCCTTTGGACCAGGCCCTCCCGAGTCCCCTACAGCCAAACCTCCTCCAAAGCCTCTTCCAACACAACCCAGGTGGAGCTGGACCCTGCACGAACAGGCTCCTACTGACAGGCAGAACATCACAGGAGGGTGCTGCTGCTACAGACCTCCCAACACCACTCTCTTAGTGCAGTGAAGGTGATGGAGAGGAAGGAGGAGTGAAGAAAGGCTCTGCACTGATTGCAGTGGGATTTGGAGCTGATTTAATGAGGAAAATTATTCCTGGCTCTTAAATTGCTACGGTCTCCTGTTTGATTGGATGCTGGTATTCCTTTAAGCTTTCAAAGGAACACATGTAATTACTGTATGCATTTGATAGTAAGTACTTCTAGTTCTTTTCCATATAATTTACCTCATTAATCTCTATTCTCTCTCAAATCAAATAATGATTTGACTCTTCCTCATATTGAGGGCATTAGTTCGCCAAGAGGCCAAAAAGCATTGGTTTGCCATTTTTGAGCAGATCTATTTTCTTCAAGTTCTTGCTTTAAAATACAGTAAAGTGTCCTGTCTTGTCTTGTTATCTCACTGGGAACAAATTATTCTTTTATGTATGCTTTGATGTTGAAATAAAAGGAGTTTTAAATACTATTTCACTGTACTGGTTATAAAAGCACTGTAATTTCCTTGTTATTCATCTCATTGGAAGTAAGTCAGCGACAAAAGCACAAATATCATATACACAGAAACTTCCTTAATGCCCCTTTTATCCACAGTGCTGGCTTTTATTGAAGAGCTCTGAACCCATTGTCTGTGAATGAAATTCCATCGTTATTGTCCACATGTTGTTCTCACTCCCAGCCCGAGCACATACACCCGTTAACTGGTCGCTGCAGGATAAACCTCACCTGGCTCAGGCACAGGTTTCACCGGAAGGGCCGGCTGTGGCGTGGATCGCGGGTTTCCAGCCGCATTCTGCGCCGGTGGCTGTATGAGGCTCTGTCTTTGGCCCTGCCAACACTAAAAGTCTTAGCCAGCACCTCGATCCCAATGTCCCACTTGCGACTCCAGTGGTGGTTCGGCAGCCGAGGTCAGTGGGTACATGTGGGAATATTTAAAAGGTTTGCATGAAA
Source organism: Baryphthengus martii (assembly GCA_013396935.1). NCBI lineage: Eukaryota > Metazoa > Chordata > Aves > Coraciiformes > Momotidae > Baryphthengus > Baryphthengus martii. Next base: position 339,829 of record VWZK01001384.1, read on the forward strand.
TCCCACCTGGATGAAACCTGCACGTGGCACAAATCCAGCCCACCGTGTACGTCTTGAGTCGCGAGTGCGGCTTATGCCAAGAAAAGTGCAGGCTATTAAAAACACCTTCCACGCAAAATTGAAAACACCAAGTCTTAGGATTCTCTTGCACGCACAGAATTGCCCTGACTCCAACAAAGCCACTTAGTCCAGCAGAAGTAAGAGAAGGACCAGGCCCTTGTTTTTAATCTTCATTACAGAGATGTGTTCAGACCTGACTTTAAAGCCCCCAGTTGTTCAATCACCTCTGCAACACAGTTCCCAAAGAGCTCTGGCACTCCCGCTGCGGAACGGGACAGCAGCGTGCTGCCCCTCCCAGCCGAAAGTGCCTGACATTACCCAAAGACAGGCAATCAGACTGCCAGTTCTTCAATAGATCTTAATGAAAGGCAACAAGAAACCAGTTTCAGGTAGAAAGAAGAGGAAGATACACCCGTTATTAACTCCTGCTCACAGGCACAAAGAGCCCCGGTGCTGTAGCCCACTGCTATTCACAGCAAATGGGTTAACTCCTCAGACATTCGTTAAACACCTTGACACATTCGTACTGTTGACAGCACAAGTCAGTAAGCGTTGGACAAGATGCACAGTGAAACCTCTTCTAAAGTATGGTTAAGGATGTATATTTATCACAGGCATAAAACAGTCACTGTGAAACAATGACTACCTTAAAACACGGCAACAGGCCTGCACATGCTGCCATGAGGCCAAACCATGAGAAATTCAGACTATTCTTTTGCTTTGTCTCATGGTTAAGCTTGTTTCAGAATCATCTTGGAATGAACTGAAACAATCAATTAAGATTATCTCACATTCAGCTGCACAGAAAGGCTGGAGAGGTACAGCTGTGAGAACCCAGAGGCAGAGAGACGGATTAGAAACACCTCTGAATGATCTGCTTTGTTTTACTCTTGGAAATCACACCCTGGAAAGAAAACCTATAGGCACTTGTGTAGTACAGGCTATAGGGGGCTGTCAAGAAACACAGAGCATGAGCCCAGGTGGAGAGGTCTCCTCTAATCTGCATTTGTGATCAGTAGACACAAGATCGATGTATCAAGGAGGAAAAACGTTTTATTCTTGGCTTCTCAAATACTTCTGAATGAAAGATCAAATAATAAAAGCTTAGCTGTAACTCTGTATTTTACAGGTCTTTAAAACACACTTCATAATGTTTAACTAGTAACCTAAGCCTGGTTTGGGTATTTTGAGTACAAGACAGAAAACCTTTCCACAGCCAATTCTAAACACAAGAACCTGGAATACAAAAGGACTCCAACAAATTTCAAATTGAGAACAAAGTTGTATTGTCAGGGACTAGATTTAATAGGTGTCTTTAGCATTCAGTACCCCAATATCTACATGTCTCTCGGCTTCCTGAGAAGTTGTGCTGCATCTGAGGCACGTAGAGGCTTCCAAGTTTGTGGTAGAGCAGAAAAATTCTAGATTTCCAAGTGCTTTAGCTCACTGAACAATATTACCTCTTCTCAGTTCTTTCCTTTGGGAGGGATCTTCAAATGTGAGAGCAGAAGCAATTTGCCTTGTCTCTGTACTTTGGGATGACTTTGCCCAGATTGGGAAGAGCAGGAGAGGATCTGATGCAGCTTCCAGTGGAGCACAGCTCAGGCCTAGGAAAGCAGAGCATTTCCTCTGGGAAGGAGCGGAAAGTCCCCTGCCTCTTTCACTATAAATAGACCAGACTTGTGTGCTTTGTTTTGAGCCCAGTTTCCTAAGGAAGCAAGGTCTATGCAGTCACGCTGTGCCCGTCTGCCTGTTTCTGTTCCTCACTCCCAGCTCTCATTACTCCTCTTGACCAGATTTGACAGTGGGGGTCAATCTTTCCAGTACACTAAGCTTTTTTTTTCTTTTTTTTCACCTCAGTGACCAAGAACAGAAAATAGTTTGATGTTCTTTATGTCTCCCCTAAGAGGAAAGCTTTAGCACAGGCTGCTTCTGGCTGAGACAGAGAACCCAGAGGGGAAGAGACCTTGTGGGACAGGTTAGCAGGAAACCAGGTTGTGTTAGATCCTCTGCTCCGGGAACTACTTGTTTGGTTTGATCTCCGCAGGAGGTATCCAGCGTGACAACAACCATGCAGGCGGTGCCCCGTAATACCTGCTTGAAGCTGGATATTGCAGTTCTCAAAAGTTACAGATCTTTCTAGAGATCCAAGAGGGTACTGTGTCAGTCTTTGAAGGCTGAAGAAATTCTGTTGCTTCTCTGCCACCCATCTCATTGCCTTCACGATGCCTGTATCCTCCTGGGATGCCTGGGGTGAGCTCCCTTCCCCTGGTCCCCACGGGCTGGCAGAACCTGCTCTGGACCCCCACAGCCTCGCAGACCCTGCAGCCACTTGCTCTTGTGCAGGCTCAGTGGAGAGCCAGGGTCCAGCCACAGCACTGATTTGTGTTCACCTGCTCAACTGCATTCAGCACAAATTAGAGGAAAAAAATCAAACCTTAAGGATCCAATAAGAGAGCATTTTATAGCCACAGAGCATGAGGCAGAAAGTCTGCTCTCCAGAGTCTTACTTGTGTTACAACCCCCTATTAATCTTAGCAATACTGTTCTCCTGTGATGTATATGCATAAAATCATCACTTTTTTTCTTTTGATGTAATGATGCTGCTTTATCTACTGCCTCTGTAGCTATATATGACAGGTCAAAAAATCTGTGCTTAAAGAATGAAGCATATTAACAAAAAAAACCCAAAACAACCACCATAATTCAGAATTGCATTACAGGTTCCATACAGGAGCTTATTTCCTCTTTACTTAACAAACATATCATGTAGACATATCTATCCTAAGGCAGATGTGATTATTCATTGCAAAAACAACAGCTATTTTTATGTAAAGCAGAAACTAATGAAGTAAGAAAACGTATTGAGAGATTTTTGGCTACACATTTTTCGATTCCAAGCATGGTGTTCACATGACAGCTGCTTTGCTGGATCCTGCCTCGATGATGGTTTGTGGCATTGATTTATTGACATGCCCAAAGTAGAAATTAAGGTGGCCTCAGGGGAGGATCTCAACTGACCTGTAAATTGGAACATGTGTTTTGGGTTTTATTGTTGTGCCTTTCTCCCCCCTGCCTTTTTTTAAACAAGACTTCTGCCACTGACTTCAACATTTTCCATTTAACACAAAAAAATTTCTTTCACATCTCAGTTGTATTCAGACTGTAACAATAAATTAGGACAATAGACTTACACTGACTGGTGTCAGCAGAAGACTTAGCTCCTGTGGTTAAATTATTTTTTTCTATACAGCACTAGAAAGAAGAGCTACCTTTTTTTTTTTTTTAAACGAACTTTTTCCAAAGTCAAGATTAATCTTAAATAACGAACTATGAGGTCAGTGAATACTGAATTCTAGCCAGGGTATTAGCGAGCTGGTGAAAGAACATTCTCATGAAGCTGTCTGCCACATCTGCCGGCGTCCGACAACAGAAGGGACTCCCCAGAGTTGCTGTCTTGAATTAACCCCACACCAGATTCCTACCAGCCAGTCACATTTTATCGGAGGCGCTCACAGACGGGGAGCGTGGGAGCAGCAAGCAAAGGGCAGGCACTCCCCAGGAGCCCAGCCAGAGCCAGGGCTGAGCGGCCACACTGGGTCCAGATGATCAGACACCGCGTTTTGTGCCCAAATCGTGAGGCAGGGATGCTGCCAGTCACTGCACTGGCAGAGCAAATCCCAGCACTGCAGGGAAAGAAAACGATGGTGATGATAATTCTGCCATCCGGGCTACTTAGAAAGCATCTGCTTGGCAGCTCTGAGGCAGAAACGGTGTTTCTGGAGCAGGAGGAGTCCCAAGCCAGGAGGAAGATTGGAGAAAGATGCACATTTAGGCACATAGTTTCCAGTCAGCACCCAGCCACCAAAATCCAGCCACCACCCTTCAGGCAGCGCCCACAGGAGGTAGCAGGGAGGTTTCAAGTGTGTGACCATCCCCGATTCCAGCGCTGGCTGTTGGGTCCTCCAGAGCTCTCTACTCAGCTCCACACCTTTGTGATGCTGTTCTACGATTCCTAACCAGGAAATTGCAACAGCTTCCAGACAATGTGCAAAACCACATTTTGTGAATTAAAGGGTTTCTTCTTTTTCCTTTAGTTTTACAGATATCTACAGCTGTACCTACGCTGGGTGGTTTTTGCTTCCACTAGTGTGGATTGCTCTGAAAAGCATCCATTTCAACAAGCACTGGAAAGAGCTTTTTGTTTACTCAGTAAGCTCTGGATGAATTTGCACTGAAACTGGAGTGAAAGGAAAATAATGGCCTTGATCTTTCCCTCAACCACCAAAACTAGAAGGTGAAGGAAATCCACAACCTGTCCCTAGATCTCCACCTCCAACATCAGACAGAAGAAAACAATTGCCTTCCTCCTGAGACCTCACAAAGAATAAAGCTCTAACTCAATCAAATTCTCATGCTGGCAACTTTGAGAATGACTCTGTTGTTATTGTTACAGTGAAATCTCCATTGACTCCGAATGACTTTCATGTGAATGGGAAAGGATCTGGGAAAGAAGCTGAGATGACACCAGGACACAATTCCTACATTGCTTACCCTGCTGCAGATCCAGGGCCCGGTGGTTCACCCAACACCCTCTCCAGGCTGACAACACCAGGCTCTCCTTGCTCCTGATGCCCACAAGTGATGCAGCTCAGAGCCTGTGAGGGTGGGCACGGCACAAAGGCTCGTGATGGAGTGGGTGCGGGATGAGCAGCTCTGAAGGAAAGCTCCTGGTGACCAGTTATTCAGTCATTGTACATCACTAAAAAAGCAAAGAAAAAGTCAGTGTCACAGCTATCCAGATGTTATCATTTCAGTAGCATGAGGGAAACAAGAGTAACTTCCACCTTGTAGAGAAGAAGCTGCAGAGATTTACTGCAAGCTGACATGAGAACATCCTGGCAACACAACGAAGGCGGTGCTGCCGAGGTGGGAGGCAAAACGCGCTGAAGGGAGGCAAGGGGCCGCGCTTTAGTTAGAATACTCATAATTTGTAGGTCAACAATAAAAGGCATTTTACTAGTTTAGAGCATCAGTAGGAGTCAAGAGACTGAAGCTCCACCCAGGATTTGCTATGGAGCCTACAAACGTTTAACTTTTCTTACACTCAGCTTGCTAGCTTAAAAAGGAAAAAAGAAAGAATTAAGAGCAGTAGGAGAAACAATTCACCAATGCTTGTAAAGTTCTTTCACATATTGGCTCTACAGTAAATTAAAATATAAATTTTAATGATCTCTTACCTATTGTGAGTGAGATAGATGGAAGCAAGGCCTCCATGCAACCTTAAGGTATTGCTTTCATTGCACACTAACAATTTATTAATCTTCTTTCATTTCCATTTCCCAAATCCATCATAATTAATTCCTAAACTTTTCTGAGCACGCACAGTCTTTTATTGAAAGGAAAGTGTCCTCTCCCCAGCAGGCCCAGCAACACCGGACCTCAATTAAAGGCGGAGGTTTTTAACAGTTTATAAAACATTTTGCTACAGTTTTAAAGGGATTTTTCAGTCACCTCCATCAGCAATGCCTCCCCACCCCAGCAGCTGGAGGGCCCTGGCCGTGGCTCCCTTGCTGTGAGCGAAGGCTGCCGATGGCCCTGCGTTGTTCGGGAGCAGCTTTATGAGGTGGGCTGCAGCACATGGGGGACGGCCAGGGGACCACCAGATTTACAGCGTTCCCAGCGTTGAGCTGACGGCGCTGCAGCCATCGCACAGCAAAACCCATGCTGCAAGAACGTTGGCATCACGAGAGCGCCCCACCAAAACAACAACCCACAACCCAACAAGGAGAAATTCAGAGTGAGGCATTAAAAGCCCCACACCCATCACGGCAACATGAAGATGGGGTGTGTTCCCCTTCCTGGCTGCTGGGCAAGGAGCTGGTGCCTGCCACAGGCATGTACAGCACTTAGCTCCCTCACCAGATGTGCACCCACAGCTGTACACGACATTTCATCCCTGTGAGGCGCCACACAGAGCTCACCCAGAACACCTCAGAGGGCCAGTCAGCTCCAGCAAAGCATGGTGCTACGGGGACCTGCCCTTCTAGTTCTAGCTCTGGAATCTGTGTGCACTCAGTTGTCTAAGCCTACTCGAAGCCCAGCTAGGTACCTCCAACGAGTCACTCCAGCCAGGTGCAGCTCCAGGACTCAACCAAACAGGCAGCAGTTTTACGCTGAGAACATGGAATGATAGAACCATTTTAGTTGGAGGAGACTTTTAAGATTGAGCGCAACAATTAACTCAGCACTCCCCAGTTAACGTCGCCCCCCATTGCCTCTGCTGCCCCAAAATGCACAGACAGAGCTCAAAATCTACAGGCAAAGCCCCTCAGCACCGGGCACGGGGGCTGCAGCCGGGGAGCAGAGCACTAGAGGGCACCAGCAGGATGCAGCCAGTTCACTGGGGATGAGACACTGCTCTGCTCTTTTTCACTTTTTTTTATTTCTTTTATTTCTAACCTCACTCTCAGAAGGCAACACTCACCTCTGTCCTGCACAGTTACAAGGGTCCTTCTGTTAAGAGAAAAGTTGGGTGATAAGCCTATAACAGAGATTTTGGAACTCTGCAGAGCAGTATGAGATAGCCCCACACAGGGCGCGAGGGGGATTTCAGACAGTCTGAGCAGCTCAGCTTCCCTCCAAAGAAGTAAAACTGCTCATTTAGCAAAATCTAAAGTTTGTAATAGTCAGAACTTGATGTCAGGAAAGGCAGCCAAGGAACCAAAAGCAGATGTAGGATGGAGCTCTATTAGCCACTCTGCCTGCTCTGGTCCTTCAGCAGGGTGCTACCTGGTCCCCCATGGGGACCCAGGGCCTCCTAGAGCACAAGTCTTGTGAGGAACAGCTGGGGTTGTTTAGCCTGGAGAAAAGGAGGCTCAGGGGAGACCTTCTTGCTGAAAACCACCTTTTAGTTCATAGAATCCTAGAATGGTTTGGTGGGACCTTCAAAGCTTACCTGCCCCAGCAGGGAGCAGGGACATCTGCAACTAGCACAGGTCGCTCAGAGCCCTGTCCAGCCTGACCTGGAATGGTTCCAAGGATGGGGCAATATCTCACTTGTGCTGCCAGGTCTCTTCTTTCTTTAAACATTTGCATTCCCATGTCCTATAAGCAGCGAGAAGACCGAGCTGCCCTGTCATCAGAGGGAGGCGGGAGGGCTGCGCTAGCAGCCAGAGTCGTCCCCACCTCCCCGTCACCTCCAGCCTCCACCTTCAGGGACTGGGAGCAGGTTTATGTGCTCACTGCTGGGCCTGGGCTGAGTAGAGGCTGCCAATTGTGCTGCACTGTACTTAATTATGTAGTAGTTTTATGAGGTGGGCTGCAGCACACAGGGGACCAACATGAGACCACCAGATTTATTGCACTTCAACTTCAAGCTGACAGCATAACAGGCTCCGAGAGGTAAGTACTCAGTGCTTTATTCACTGATCTCTCACCCTCTCCCTCCATTCCCGTACAAGGCTCAGAAGCCTGTCTGGGATGATGGGAAGGATCTGGAACAGCAAATGAGTGCAAGAAAAGGAGAGAAAAGCAGGCAAACATACAGAGAAAGAGACTCAAAGAGTAGGAGAAGTAGGAGAGGCAGCTGCTTGTACAAACCCACAACCAGGTGCTCGGGACCCCACAGCCCTGTGTTTTCCTGGCATTTTATTTGTCATGAAGTCACAAGCTTCTGTTAGCAGAAGCTATTCCCCAGTGATGCGAGCAGCCGTGTCCCCACAGGATCCCGAGCTCTGCACCCATTTTCTGACAGCAAAGCTCAGATTTTAACAAAATAACCAAGTAACACCCTGGGGGTTCTCACACCACCCCCAGCCCAACACTAAGAGACTGAAGGAACTCCTTCCACAGGAGGTCTTCACCCACAACCTCTGACAACACGGACTGGCCTTCACCGCATGTGCTCAGGGGTTGGGGAAAAGAAATACTGCCTGGCTTTGGAACGTGGTTGGCTATATGCTCCAGGAGGATGGAAAAACCATCACACACTTTTTTTTTTTTTTTATCTGCACTTGTGCGGTATTTAAAATATGGCTTTGAATCTACACAGATTTTCAGTTATTGGACCTCTTGGATTTTTAAACCTCACTGACTCTCAGCCAGACTGCCTCTGCCTGCATTGAAAGGAGCCATTCTTCTTTTTTTTTTTTTCCCTTCAGTGAAACTGGAGCCTTTCCCTTCCCGTAACTTTCAGCTGGCTGAGCCATTCCTAGATCTCTGCATTTTTCACTTTGCAGCCTGACCCCCAGGACTTTGGGAGACCTGTAAGAGAAGTTACGTGACCCAGTGGCTGCAGTGAAAAGCTGTGTAGATTAAGAGAAAATGCTATAGATGTCAAAATAAAATAAAAATAAAACACAAGATAAAATAATTTACATCCATAAGGAAAAAGTAGGGTAGAAGTTTTCCATGAAGAATGATACAAGCTACAAACTAGTGGAAAAGCACCAAAAATGCAGCAAAGTGTAAGAGAATAAACATACACCATTTTTCATTATGCTTACTTTTTTTCCCAGAAGATCACCAGAAACAGTGTTTCAACCACTTCAAATCTCTCAAACACAATTATCAAAAAATAATCACATTATTAGAAAATCATCTAATCAGGGTAAAGCTGAAACTTTAAACTAGTTCAAATTAACAGATGTAAATTGTTACAGACACTTTATAGGGAACAGGACATTTTGCTTGGAAAAGTAAATATGTAAAATTATTGAAATGGGGTTTAAATGATTAGACTGCTGTAGAGGACTTAAAATCGTCCCAGGGCATGCTATCAAATACGAGATCACACAATCCATTGCATTTTTCACGAGACTTAACGTTTGAGAAAGTTTAGCAAAATCCCCAGGATGGCTTATGATTTTTAGTACTGATTCATTGCAAAAGTACTGTCAAAAAAGGAGCTGTTTACAATGCGTAAAAGATTCACAAAATTAAATCCTCAGTCAAGCACAGTGAATAAATACTCTCGAACCCTGCGCAGCCCAGATGTGGAAACTCACCTTTTTCTCTGTACTTTTCAAAGAGCAAATGCCCTTAGATGCTGCTCCATCTAGAAGAGAGAAATCTCACCACTGCAAAAGATAAAATTACTACTGGGATGCTCTTTGCCTTCCAGTTTTGAAGCCCTTCTCCAGTAAAACCCCAGTGCGCCAATACTGCAATTTTACGTCTGGAATTACCTTGGGAAGGACCGTCACTGCACCTACCACAGGAGCAAAAGGCGAGGGGATTTCAAGGTCACAGAGAACTGCTGCCCAGTTACCACCAGGGTGTTCATACTGTGATGTGTTTGGGCCTGGAGCTGCTTTTCCCTCTGTTTCTGTTGTTTGGAGCACAACAGACCCCTGATGTGTGGGGCACCCGACTGCTATAGGGATAGGAACGATGAGTAGTAAAAATAAACTAAATGCCTTGACGGGTGGTTCTATTTCACCACAGAGTTTTATGGCAAAGCTGTACATTTAATACTCTGATGTCCCATCTGAAAGCCTGGGTTCCCTTTTTTTTAATTATTATTCCCCCCACAAATCTGCTAATAATGAAATTTAATGAGGAGAAGGAAGAGAGAGCTAGATGATTTACGTTAGGTTTGTAAGAAGCTGATGAACAACCTTCAGTCTTTACAGTATTCTTATTTTATACAACTTTGCACAGATGACAGTTTTAAAGGGGAGAAAAAAAAAAGGAGAAGACAAAGATGACTGTAATAATCAGGAAAAAGGGTTTTAATCAAAGGCAGTAACAGAATCTTATTTAACTATCAGAGTGCAACAGATGAGAAGGAAAATCTTCTAAATGGTGGTGAAGAAATCTTTAAAAGGTTCCATCGAGCACTTTCACGTGTGAAAAAGCCAGCGCTGCGTCTTGCTGCCGGACACTTCTGTCGTTAACATGCATGAACGTAGCCCGAGCACGGAGCGCTCATGTTGTACCAGCTCCACGTACCAACCCTCGTACATAGGACCTCATGCCATCACAGCTGGGAGCTGTCACCTCTCCATCAGTGGCTACCAAATGTAAGGTAAGCAGACCAAGGAAAACACCAGCGCACGATTAGGGAACCACTCTCCTTTACGAAACGGCTTCTCGTGCTGAGAAGGGGAGCAGGACTCCAAAAAGCACGTGCCCTCTCCTGTCAGCAAGAAAGCATTCTTTATTTCCCAACAGCAGGCATCCCACAGCTCAAATTCCTGGGCACAGAGGATGTGCCTCCTGTTGAGAGAACGGCGTTGATGGCCAACCCCATCATCCCACCACCGCCTCGTGCCCCTCCTACGCCCGTCTGCTGCTGTGACATGTTGTTTCTCATCTTCCACTAGTCCTGTAGCACTCTCTAGGGCATTTGTGAATTATTTGGATCTGCACCTCAATGAGATCTTTCAGCATCACCTATAAACATTAATTGCATGAATCATACACACAAGCTACATGTTTAAGGCATGGGCGCCTGTGTCTCCCCAGTCATTTTTCAACCTGCTTTCCAATTTCAAGCAAGTTTGACAGAGGGGTAAACTCCTCTCGAGACAAAGTTCCCACAAGCTCCATGAAAACAGACATCTAAATATATGGAACTGGTGACGCAACCGTAGGAAAGGCGGCGGGATCGGCTCCGCTCGGCCGAGACTGGAGTACAACCTACAGACACAAACTCACAAGGAACCAGGTCCCACTGGGTCTGCAGTTCATGATAAAACATGTCCATGCACGACTGGCGCAAATCTGCACCGCAATTTCCCTACGATGGATGCAGGAACAGCAAGGTCAGGCTCACGCTTTCCATTTCCAGAGGTACCCTACACCATTCAGCACTGGAAAACATGAAAATATCTAGTCCTGCAAAAGAGGAGTCAACACACACCTCTTGGTGTGATCTGGAGGAGCCTCAAGGTGAAGTCAAGATGCGTGGCCCTTCCTCCTCCCATCCACATGAGACCAGATAGCTTAGCCCAGCAGCACTCCAAGTTTAGGCTGCACCTCCCTAAATCCTGCTGTCTCTGCAACATGACCAGGCCCCAAAGTTTCATCCTAACAAAGAAAGTCGTCTTAAATGGGCTTAGAAATGCAAAGTGCTCCTGTGAATAACTGCTCAATCCAGATTCCTCCCCAGGAATTCAGGAGACATCTCCAGTAGGAAGAAAGCGGAACAGTCACCCCACAGACAACGTTCTCCGAAAGGAGGGTACACACAGCTCAAGTTTACTTCACCTTTCCCATGCACCTACGCCAAAGAAGGAACGGATCTCTGGGTGTGCACCTTCAAACCCACCAGTTTCCCATCCGTGGCCTAAAGGACGGTCTCTGCTAATGGAGCTGGTTGTGACCAGCGAGAGACGCAGATGGGACCAGACCCGACATTCCACCAAGCAGGAGGCAGCAGCGACCTGTACACCCTTGTCAATACATCTCACAAGAAACTGCAAGCAGCTTCAGCAAAATATGGCTCCTTTGATACCTTCCTGTTTAATTTAATACAGGCTTTTAGTATCCAAAGAACCCCGCTGCTTTGAAATGAGGAAACTCGGTCAAAGACTTCGGCAGCCAGCCCACAGCTGGCAACCGCCGCGCGGGGGCCCAGAGTATAACCGCTCACCAGGCTTGTGCTCAGAGACAATGGAGCTTTTAAAATTAAGGCTTGTATACACAGGCAAATTTATCGGCCTAATTATACTAGCATAATTAGGCCGATAAATTTCCTTGTGTAGACAAGTCCTGTGATTCTCAAACTCGTAACTGGGCAGGTCTTTCAGAAAGAGAGAGGAAAAAAAGAAAGTAAAATAGCTACTCCTGGAATATCCAAGCAATAAATTTTTTGTAGCTCTCTTTTTCAGACTTTTTTTTTTTCATCCAAGTGAGAGGTGGATTTCATTTCCCAACTGAGATCTGGATGAGCCTTTGATACACATGTTTTTAGCCAAATGAGAAGCAGCAATTGCCAGCATCCCCTTGACAGAGAGGGGTCTGTCTCCAGTGTCAGACAAACCTGTGGGCATCAATAGAGCCCTGCCAGGCAGGTTATCCTCAGGATTCCAGTTTTGAGCACAGACTGAAGCAGGCTGCTCACTTTTTAGAGCTGTGCATCTGACACGAGACTCTCAGACAGCCCTGTCCCTACATAAGCATCACAAGAAGCCGTCACTGTTGAGAGCAGTGGTCCAGGCATGCCGAGAGCACTCTATTGTTACCTGTCTCCCTTCCCATTCCTCCTTCACTGATCTTTCCACATAGGAGTATCACGTAACTCCCTTCCAAAGCTGCCAACTCCACAACGACATAGATCAAGCCTAATCTGGAAACAGCACGAAATGCCCGAGGAGAACAAGTCCTCTCCGGTCTGTATGTGGATGGGAAGAGCCTCCCGTCCCAGACACCTCTGCTCTTCACTCTGCTTCACCATCCTGGTGCCCTGAAGCACTATTGCTGTGACAATAAGGGTCACATCAGGGGCAGAGCTGCAGTGGGACTGCCATGCTGACCCTAGTCCAGAGACCCTTCCTAACAGTGAGCACCACTAGCACCCGTCCTTGCTTCCCACAGCATGTGATCCCATCGCTAATATCGAGTGACAAGGGCTGCATAAGACTTGTACCAACACAGCTTTTACCGAGGTTCCTCTGCAAGTGCTGACTTCAGATTCTCAGTCTCCCTCAAAACAAACCTTCAATGAGCCTGGAAGATCCAACCTTCAACTTCAGCCACTTTCTCATCATCCCAGACTTTTACCTTCCCATCTTCAACTTCCATCTTCTTCCATACTTCTCCTTGCCAGGGGCACAGCTCTCGTCCTTGCTGGTGGCAAAAGCTCTCCTGATAATCCAGCTTTCTTCTCAGTCTCTCCCTCCCCTTCTCATACTGGTATCAATGTAACACCTGGGAGCTCGCAGGAGAGCTGGGACCCCATCGTGCTGGGCCCTGCACACGCATGCTGTGGAAGAAACCTGTCTTCTCGATCTTACAACCCAAACAAATAAGGCCGAAAGAAATGTTATTCCCATTTTATAGATGAGATACCAGGAGCAAAGATATTAGATGTCTAGCCCTAGGAAGTCTGCAGCCAAGGCAGGAACTGACCCCCTGTTTCCTGAGCGCCAGTGTTCGGTGTCTAATCGCACATGATCACTTTCCTCTCCACCTCCCAGTAGGCACGAGGAATTTGTGCTCCACATCTCCACATGTTTCTCCTGCGCTGTGCTGGGTACAGCTGTGCACACCTAGATGGGACTCCTTAATAAATAACCGTACATGGATTCCTGCACTTCTGAGACTTGTCGACCTGTGCCTCCCTTACAGCACAGGAATTAGGCTTTCCTTCCTGTATTCCCAGTGTAATTATCCAACCAACTTTCCTTCTGCTGTAGTCTTCCCACACTATGGACACTTTAAATCTCACACATAAATCTCTCTCATTCCACCAGGTCTCTCTCCTGGAGAAGGACATTTAATGGTGATCTTTTTTTAATCAGGTTCAGTCCCCTGTTTCCCACCCCCATCTGCTGGAAGCAACTTTCCACTTAGAGAGGAAGTCAGTCTTTGATTTCATAAATGATTATAAGAAGATTTAACATCCTCAGGAGCACAACTATTTTGATTAGAATATTTTTGCTCCAATTCCTTTTCCAGCTGTCCCACCTCTTGATACAGACCCCATGATACACAAATACATCAGAATTCACCCACAGACACAATCCGCTCGCTCTCTCATCGTGTGGGCTCCAGCTCCATGTAGCAAAGCAGGGAATCATCAGCAGGTTGACCGTCTGCTGGGCTCCACCACAGGCCCTGGCAGGTGCTTTGCTGAGCTCGGACGTGTGGGGGCTTGTTTGCTGTAGATCCCTCCGCTCTGGCCCTGTGGCCCCACAGCCTGCACAGGCTGCCTCCAAGAGCAGCAACAGCTCTTAAAAGGCATTTTAAGGGGAGATGGACAGCTGAAGGCTTCCATAAAGGAGCGGGCATCCACTATCCCTGTTGCAGGCAGCCTGGAATGAGTATAATTCCACAGGCAATGTCCTTTTTTTTGCACAATCTCTCCCTCGTCACACTGCGGTCAGCTGGAAGAAAGCACGTGGTGCTGTTCGCACACTGGACTGGAGCTTTCTGGCTTCAAAGGCAAATTTGGGCACTAGGATACCATTTTTTTCTGCAGCTTTGCTTTCAAAGACCTTGTACCATTTTTCCTTTCAAGCAGGACTCCTCTGAGGATAAGTGTATGTGTAAAATGAGACTGTAACTTGAGGGCCACAGTCCTGAGCCACCCTCCAGTGCTCTCAAAGACTAACAGAAGCTCAAAGGGTTCTCCTTATAAAACAGTAAGTGAGATCCTGGCTCAGAAAGACAAATTATGCAGAAATTTGCTGCCTCACTCTCTTCAGGAGTGTTTCTAACTCTGCTACCAAGTCTAAAGGAGAGGGCCCAAATTTGAATTAGTTTTTTGATCAAAGCCTTCAGTGTCCCATCCTGCCTGTCAGCAGCTGAGCAGCTTCGTTTCAGCAGCACTAGCTGGGAAACAGCACAAGTAGTGTGAAGCCAACTTCCCTTCTGAGGGCTTCACTCCTTTTTCACACAATCTGCCAGACTAAACCCATTCCCCGAGGATCAAAGAGTCTCTTGTGACCTGTGGGTTACCCAGCTCCAGTTTGCAGATAGCATACCCATCCAGGAATAAGGTGATTAACTGCAGCCTGCCTATGTTTGAGCCCCACACTCAGCCTGGTTCACCTCAGACCTGGCCAGCCTGTTTGGGTTTGAGCTGGCCTGCCCAGAGCTCAAACTCTTCCCAGCCTTTCCATTCCATAGTACCAGCAGCAGCCACACCAGCACCTGTGGCTGTTGTGCTAGGACACAGAAATAAACTTCCCCAACCTACACAAACACTTGGATGTTAAGGCCAGAGGGACTTACTGAGATCATTTTGTCTGACATCTAGAACAATGTGGACTATGAGATTATGCTGAGTAATTCATACTTGAAGTTCAATAGCTGTGGTTGAACAACCACCACAATAAACATGCAATCATGGAAAATCTACCACAACCTTTCGTAAATTGTTCCAATGGTTAATTACCCTCTCTGTTAAAATGTGCACCTGGTTGTTAGTCTGAAGGTGCTCAGCTTCAGCTCCCAGCCAACACCGTACTGGTGTCACACCTACACCTCCTGAACTGCAGAACCCTTCCTATTGCATCACTGATCCTACTGGGGTGGCAAGCCTGTGACAAACGACTTGTTTGAAAGCTGGATAAGTAGAACTCCCCTCACATCTTTTGCTATCATGAGGGTTGTTTGTTTTTGGTTTTTTTTTATGTTTCTTCCCACTTTTTCGGTTGCCTTTGTAACTTTCAAGCTTCTCAAATTTTTTCTTAATATCCCCCTTGAAACCAGTTGTGGAGCTTGCTGAACCATAAGTGATTCTCTCAGCATTCACCAAGATAAACTACCTCCCTTAAACTTTGTTCCAAAAATTTCTAAATGCATTCATGAGGTCCTCCCAGGCTGCCTTGTATTTTGATCAGCCCTAAAAGTTACAACATTTCCAAATCTTTAAGACTAAAATCATATTAAATTACATTAAGATGAAGCAACAAGCCTTTGAATCCCAGGTAGAAAAATCCAGAAATTCTCAAGCAGGATCAGTGAGAGAGCAGAACGCTGTCAGCCGCTCCCATTTCTTTCCGTGGGCAAGAGCCTGCATAGTAACCATCTGCTTCTTTGAGCTGTTGGCTGCCAGCTCCCTGCAGCTTGTCTCGTTTTTGGGGTTTTAGCCCATTTGTTTCTATCTGCCACTCACAGGGCCCAAGGAGATACCACATGGTCCAGACCAGCTTTCCTTTTTAATCAAAAATCAAGTCTGCATACATCCAGCTTTTTCATGCCCAACACGCTGACTCGGCCAAGCAGATTCAGCAGAAATAGCAGCCAAATTTGCAGCTGCAACGGCCTTGTAACGGCACACGAGAGAGGCCAGCACCTTTCCAAAAGCACGCCACTCAGGTGCTGGAAGAGGACAATCCTGCCTGCCCTTATTTTGTGGCAAAGCCTCATTGACTCACAGCAACACAAGCCATCCTTCTTTTAGTGTCACGACTGTGACCCAGAGCTGAAGAGTTCTCCCCTTTCCCCTTGTGAAATACTCCTGTGTTGCAGTAGCACTCCCACCAAACTCAGCCAATCTCTACGAACAACTCCAGAGCCTACAATGGTGCAAACAGAACCCCTGCCATGGTCACCACTCAAGCAGAGCTGCTGCCCTGTTCTGCCTGCGTGGGACATCCTTGCTCAAGGAAGGAAGAGGAGCAGAGCAGTCCCACCACACCCCAAGCCCATCTTTCCCCACAGGCTGTGCCACTGCTCGCAGAGCATTAATAAAGCAGGTGTTGAAAGAGGCCCAGCCTAAGGCAGGCTCAGTAGCACACTTGTCGCTTGACCCACCTCCTCAGCCTAGAGATTAATTAGGCCTAGCCCCTCCCTGCTAAATTGCCTCTCAGGCACGTTGTTCAGCCTTCCTCCTCCTGCCTCTGGCAGATTCACTCACTAACTTTTTATTTCAATATTCATGTTTTCCAGTTTGTAAGGCCCTCCCACTGCTTTTCACTCAGTTGCTCAGGTAACGGGATGTGGGGAAGGAAGGATGTCTGGAGAAAGGTGGGATGAGCACAGCTGGGTTGGAATGGGGAGCTGGAGCTTCCAGTCTCCTCTGTCCTCTCCAGGTCTTCTCCACGGTGACATCCCAGTGAAATACACTGGCTGGGCTAAGAGACAAAGTCACCACTTTTCTTGAAGACACTCTCTCAGCACTGGGGGCTCATTTGAGAGATGCAGGTTCAGAGGTCCTCAAGCAGCAAGCAGGATGTGTACCCAGCTGTCGCCCAGCCTTGGCTGGGGCTGGCATTTGGGACAGGGCTGTGCTATTTGGCTCTAGAAACAGCCCCTGGGCTCTGAATCCTGCCTGCGGAGAGATGAAAGTCTGAGGAATAAACCTTCCTCACATTCTGCCAGCTGGCTGCATGGTGCTTCATATGTGAGCTGCTGCCATTGCTTGTCTTAAACATCTTGTGCATCATCTGTGGAGCTCAGGTACTGCACTCAGAGCTGAGGATCCCACTTCCAGCCCAGCAACCCCTTGGCTAAGCTTTAACTTCTGCTCCTGTCTCCAACCCTGTTCATTTGTGTCATCTGGATAGACTGGAAGCTCTTTGGGGCAGTGCCTGCCCTTTGTTATACAGGTACAGCAGTAAGCTCAGCAGAGCCTTAATTAAGATCTCTAGATGCTGTTGTAATACAAAAAATAAATATTAATTAGTAGGATCAGCAGATTCACATACCAGACACATTGCAAGAGGCACCCCCGCACTATTTGCCCACGCTGAATTGTGAAGGTGCCTGCAATGGTTAATACCAGGGTATATTTGGCTTGTCTGCACACTATATGTTTTTCATGCACTATCCTTTCCTTTCATAATCGTATGTCACTTAATATCCCAAGACAGAACATTCTGTAATACGGTAGCACGTGTTTGGACAGAACAGCAAAATTATCTTTGAAACGTTGCACAGATGGAAAGATCAGATGACGAGTCTCTTTTCCATTTCTCTAGCTCTCCACTGTGGCTACCTAACATTCTAAACCATCAACAGCTTCATTCTTCATGCCTGCAATGCCTGAAGTCGCGCTCACAGCTATCTGATTTTTGTACGCGGGTTGCACATTCCGAAGAAAATCCATAATGGGAAAACATAATTGTGGCAACAAGCAGCCTACAGGGATGCAGAATTCCTCCAGAGGATCATCGGGGGTTAATAGGGCTCTTCTTTGCACGGTTCCACGCAGCCGTGGCCGTTCCTATCGCCCCAGCACTAGAGGGAAAGCAATAAAATCAGCGGCAGAAGCCCAGGTCCTGCCTGCTCAGCTCACCGCCGAAGACAGAGCTCTGATTGTGCAGCTGAGCCAAACAGGACGGCGGGTTTTAGCACCGCTCCGGCTTATGGTAACCATTAACTACAACCTGACTTCCCATTACAACATACCACTGTGAACACCTATTAGCAGCTAATTGAATCATCCACAAACGGTCATAATTCAAGCCGGTGTTGGTATGTTTGCAGTGCTTCTCGGAGCTTTTGCTGTAGCACAAGAGAATATGCAAATCAAGGCTGTTTGGAAGCTCATGGCAGGATGGAAGTTTAAGTGGAAATCTAATGGAGCGACAAAGGGGAATAAAGCCATGTTGTATTTTTGGTGTTACCCATGAGACATGATAGGAGTAACTAATAACAGGCTAATGAAGCTCCCTATCTTTAAACGTTTTCCAGCTGCGAGCCACTGGTAAGCCTGAAGACCTCTGAGTCAGCACCAAACACATACACACTCATATCCTCATTTTCTGCGATTTCTATTTGTAATTCCAAGGCTCTACAGCATTTTGCATTCTGCTTTTTATGTAAAGAAATAAAAGTATTTCCTCTCAGAGGCATCCATGGCTTGTTTTGCAAGCCACTCTGTCCTGAAGCCTTCATTTTCCTAGTTATTTAAACACAAGTATGTTTTTGTTATATTATGAAAAGCAACAAAGTACCAATTGCACAACATTACTGGTAGGTTTCTGTATATTTGCTGCCAGGGCTTTTTAACTTAACTTACAGCCTGACTCTGCAAAGAGTTTTCATTAAATCTATGGAAAAGCTGTTTGGTGTTATTTTGGGTAGAATTAGGGCTACTTCAGATTAGCATAAATTAGTTGAAACAAGCAAATCAGTTTTAAACCATCTACTCAGACTGAAAGAAGAATATATTTCACTGATGGCAAGAGAACTGTCAAGAGCAGATTAAAAAAAGATTCCACACCTCAGGTGGAGGTTTCTGCCCCTCCAGGGAAAAGGTCCTTTTGCTGCTGCTGCTGCTGAGTCACAGCAACGTGGAGCTCCAAGGCCACTCCAGCACAATTGCTTAAAGCTCACTCAAGGTGTTAGTGAGGTTTGCTTCACCTCAATAAATCCAAATTGGGGACAGAAAGGGGAAAAAAAAAGGGTTTAGGCAAAACTTTTGCAGCTCCCTCCTACAGCAAGGGACCCAACCACCATGAAGTCTTTCTATGTTAGGTATCTGTTTGCCCAAGGAGGTGTGATACATGTGAGACACTGAACCAGTCCCACTGAACCACTGTTCCACAACAGCCAATGGGTCAGCGCAGAAGGGAGCTTCTTGGGTCCATGGACTTGGCTTCGTGGTGGGACCCAGCACCCGGCTGGTGTGAGGCATGACCCACAAGCCCAGGTCACTCCGCTCTGGCTCACACATCACATCCGTTGCACTGCCTAGCCTTCTCATGTCTATTAGAGGAGTCAGGTGCTCCTGCCCTGCATCAGCATCTGAGGCAGACCTCTGCCTACTTTCCTACTGACACCAAAGGAGTTTTAAATCATCTGCCATTCATCAGGCTGCTTCATGCTGCTCAGCACAGAGCATTTGGACAGGCAAGGAACAGTGGATCACCTCTCCAGAACATGGAGCACAGGAAGGATGTGTTTTACCTGGGAGATGAGAATTCCTCCCGCAGATCATCTGAATGTCCCGGAGCAAGTGGCATGGGGAAGGTGGTGGCCAGGGCACATGTAGCACTTGCCCTCTGCTGCCAGCCAGACTCACACATGTGTGAGTGTCTCCCTGGCTTTGGGAAGCCCCTACTGCCCTTGTTACCACCAGAGATTCTTCCTCTGCTTCAGCTGTAGGGACTTGATTCAGTTTTAAAGCAGAAACTCTCACACAGTTGTCCTCCTGCCCCAGCACAGTGCAGTTAATATATATATGTAAAAAATAACGGAGGTGTCTGCGCTGCACAGCAAAGACATGATAAGGTTGCCAGCAACAAGCTACCAAGAGGCCCAGCAGCAGCCTAAGGGCATGTCGAGGAGCAAGCTGTTTGCCCTATAAAGTCTCCTAGCATCAGGAAAAATGTCCTCATTTCATTTCCTAAACTGTAACAGGCATTCGCAATTTTCATTTCTGTGGAGATGGTAAAAAACAAACCTTCCAAAAATAGGAAACTTGTGGGCAGGCAGCAGTTTGTGTGCCTGTCACACTTTCCTTCTGTCCCTATCCCATGGAAGAAAGGAAATTAAAATTCTCTCTTAAAAAAAAAAAATCTTCAACTCTGACCTACTAAGCTTGTGGGTCATGACCCCCATTTGGGAAAAGCTGCACTTTCTCCTCTTCCTCCTCCCTGGCTCTCACACACAGGCCATGAAAACATTACCCTAATGACCACTGACAAAACAATGCCCGAAGGAATGTGTCGAATATAAGCATCCAAATAACAGAGCCAAGAAAACATGTCAGTCTCTTAATTTCAATTTCAAACAAGTTAATGTTAAAAAAGTCCCCAAAAGCTATACATTTTCACTAGACAGCCAGTTTAGCATTAAGTAAATTGACTGAAAATGAAATAAGATGACAGCACCAGAGAGGAACCATTAATTCTGGGTTCTTTCCTTTCCAGGTCTTCATTCATTTTTCTTCCCCTTGACTCAATACTTGTAGTTTTCCTCCGTCTTAGATACTATCTTTAGCTATTTCTTTACCTCTCCTTTCCACATTTGCTTGACTTTCCTCTCATTTTCTGCAGAGCCTGACTCTGAGTTCCCCATGGAGCTCATTCACAGTCAAACGTTTCTCAGTCCACATCCTCATGTCTGTCAGAGACATTCCTCCAGCTTTCCTTACACCCTTGGGCTAAGGCCCACGTGAGCCCTGGGTCTGTGGAAAGGAAGTTCCCTCTTCCTGCCGCCCATGACAGCTGCCTCCAAGATCCCAGATGGGTTTCTTGAACCCCAAAGGGGAAAACTCCTATTTAGGTTCAGTCCATGAGCAAGTTTCTTTCACGTCTTAGATATGCCACACTCCTCAAAATCCCTGTCCTGGGCCCATCACTGAGGCCCTGGTTAGTATTTACAGAGAGCTGCTCCTTAATGGGAGACAGCAACAGAGACATAGCCCATGCTCACCCCAGCACTCCCAGGTGCACCAGAAGTCTGATGTAGGGATCCTACTTGGTGATGTTTCACCTTTCTCTTTCTGCATCTGTATGTAGCTGCACCTCCTACTTTGAAAAGGAGCAAAACATTCAATAGCATCCCTGAAGAGCAATTCCAATTCCTGAATGGCACCTGCGACAAGCAGGAATATTTCCTCATTACTGAAATCTCTTGGCTCCGTACAAAATCTTTCACTAATACTAATTCCATAATATTTACTGTCTGGTCACATTTAGCTCTTGCTTCTCTCCATCCCTGCTGATGGTCCAGAGGACCTGTTTTTCTAGCATGTTGCTTGTCTTTAGTGCACCCCATGTTCTCTTTATCTGCCTTTGGAATGCTTGCTTCATTTAATGCCATTCAGGCTGCTTATCACCCCCAGCACTCAAGAAACACCCAGTCTGCCAGCTTGAAAAATACCTACTGTGAAAAGCCACGGTTAGGCAGCATCACCTGCGCTAAGGACGTGTTCACGCCACAGGGGCTCACGTGCAGGTGCACATTAAGCGCTTGTTTGGGCCCTGATTTTCACCATCAAGCAATAAATCTCCAAACCCCTCAATACTCACACCCAGCCAGCAGCTCTGAGGAGCGCAAGCATCTCATGGCGCTGCCGAGGTACTTCATTAAGTGTTCCCCTTTTGGGCCTCACTTTTGCTACTATGCACAATACCGCTCAGGGCTATGCAGCTGCACTCCAGCTCCAGCTCAGGCAGGATCAGGTTCCCCCGCCCTCTTTCTCCTGGCTTAGCACTTTCTGCTGCCTTTTTTTTTTTTTTTTTCCCCCTATGCTGACACACGAACACTTCAGAGCGCAGAGCACCATTAAGCTCAAAGAGAACACGCCTGAGCCCTTCAGCACAGCCGCTTTGCCAGCCCTTCACTTCCAAAGGGCTGCTCCAAAAGCTGGCTGGAGCCAGTACAAGTCTCCCCGTTGGCCTTGGATCAGGCCCAGAGCAAGGGACACAATTAGCAGGGAAGGGAGGCACTAAGGAAAGGCAGCTTCCCCGCCAGCAGGCACAGCGCGGGGAGAACTACAAGGTGAAGGCAGAGCTCGAGGGCCAGCCTTGGAGCCCTGGGAGGGATGAGCCCCTGCACAGCGGATGCTCTGCCAAGCAATCTGTGCTCTCCATGACTTCCACTCGAGCAGCAGCCTGAGCCTCTCAGCAGCTGCTTTGAGCTGCAAGGTGAAGACAGCGTGTGGGCACTTTTTTTAGTCCGCCAGATTTATTTGTTTAACATACTTTTAAATGGCAGTGGAAAATATGCCAGTTGAAGATGTTTGGGAGAGTCAAAAAGAAACCCAAATAAAAGCCTGTAACTAGATTTCATGAGGGGGCAAACGGGTATTGTCCTTCTCAACCCCTTTTTCTTTTGCATATACCAGTCAGCCCAGAAAGAGAAGTCTCAGAGCCATTCTCTCCAGCCCCCTACCAATAATATGAGTCCTCAGAATCCAGCAGTTCCCACCTCCTGTGACTTAGAAAACACACTGTGTTAGCACCACCCACCATGAAATAAAGTCCACACTCAATGCAAATTGTCCATGGCTCTCCATTTTTCATATTGCCCTATCATGAAAATAGCCCCATTGTAAGGGCTTATCTACCTAATTTAGATCTCAGTGCTTTCTACTCACATTAACATGGGCTGCGATGAATACAAATGTGCCATCTCATGTGAAAGAAAACCCGACAGAGCCTTTCATCAGAGTTGTGAGATGATGTGTTTGCATGAAGCTTCTAGTGGAGTCCTGCCACTTAATGTTTGTTTAACATTTTTAGCAGTTATCTGAAAGCAGAAGTAGAAAAAAAAGCATTAATTATATTAACAGTTGACACCAAGACTGGGGGAGAAGAGGGAAAACAAGAAGCTTATAGGAAAAATGGAAATCAATTTACGAGGATTTGAGAATTCAACAAGCTTTATCCAAATGATGCAAATTTGTATTTGCAATATGTCAGCAAGCAGACTGGTTTCTTATCACATCTAGATAACCTAATGCTACCTTGGAAGATGCTTTGCACAGAAGGACAAGTGTAATATCTTGCACCCAGGAAATGGATTGACCATTCTTTATACAGCGTTTCAAAAGCTGTAGAAATCCATAGAGATGTGGAGATCACAGGCGGAGAAAAGTGCCTGCAACTGAACAGCAGATGGTGGAAAGTCTGAAGCCACTATTGCATGTGCAGCTTGTCGCTTTAGCCTAACAAGAATTAAGTCCAACTCCCTAACGACCACAAATCATCCTCAATGCTCTGTGCCACTTTCTCGTGTAGGTAGGTTACGGTTTACTGTGCTGTACGTAGAGTACTGCAACCCAGATTTCTTGGCATGTGCAGGAGAAGGAGAGGCAGCTGGACACAGAGGCTGTCACACAGCACGAGACAGCTCAGGGGTGCCCATTCATGGTGGAGCCCATGCACATTGCAGCCTGGGCCATGTAGGGACTGGATGGGGAATTAAGACTCGCTGCTGGAAGCTCTCTCCTCAGCGCTGCAAGCTTCTGCACTAGGAGCTGCAAGATCCCAGCAGCTGACAGAGCGTGAGGTGCCCGTGCTGCAGGGAGATCTCTGCCACTCCTCTCCCCCTGCAATGCATTGACCCACTCGCTGAGCTGCCATTTATCACATCACATCACATCACATCACATCACACTAGTTTCAGTTCAGGAAATCTCCATCACTCACCTGCTTTATAAACTCAGTGGAAAAAGCAACTGTAGTTGCAAAGAACTTGTTTGCCTGCCTTTATCCACCACTATTGCCAATATAATGGCACAAATGGATAATGGGAACCCCCAAAGCAGGTAATACTTTCCAACCACCAACTACTTATCCTGACTTCTGAGCATCTCACAGATATGACTGTATTTTGTTCTTGCACCGGTCTCAAGAGATAGGGAGGTGTTATTCTGAGCATCTCACAGATATGACTGTATTTTGTTCTTGCACCGGTCTCAAGAGATAGGGAGGTGTTATCAAAAGGTGTGTCACTGGAGCACAGGCAAACACCTAAATCTCCACTGAAGACACAGTTCTCTGGCAGAGCTGGATCTTCTTAAACCCAAAGGGAAGTCACTGGGTCAGCAGGTATAAGTGAGCACAGCTCCAATTAACTTTTCACTAGCTAGGTTGTCTGTAGACTTGACCCAGCTGGAGAATGACCTACAAGTTAAAAGCAAAACAAATCTTATACCATCAGTTTTAAGGAATGAAGCCAAAAATACTTTCCTCCTTTTATTTAACTTGTTACTTTACCTCAGATTTGATGTACACTTTGCACTATTAGTTGAACAGTGACTTCAAAGATGACAAGAGACAAATCAAAAGGCAAAGAGGTTCAGGCAAGAAATCAAGTCTCATGGGATTACTGAAAGGGACAGGACTGAGTGTCAGCTGGTGCAAAGTGCCTTCGATCCTTTGAAGCCATCAACTTCCACCTTCTGAGGCAGTTCTTGCTCAAGCTCCTCATCAACTGCTTGGGACCTACTGCCAGGATCATAAAGTGTCCGTGGGCTTAACTGAAGCTCAGATGTAGCACTGAGGAAAAAACAACAACAAAACAAACAAAAGTTAAAGGAAATATTCCCCATCCTGTGAAATGCAGAGAGGCCAGAGAAAGAGAGAACAAGAAACCACCTCTTTTTTTCACCACTAACAAGAAGAGCCTGCTGCTGCTGTGACAGCTGAAGTCTCCAAGAGACACAAAACAGATTGTGGCAACAGCCTGAAACTGTCTCGCAATACCGGTGTCCCCACATTGCCCGGTGGGATGATGAAACCACATTGCCTTCGCCCCGTGGCTCACAGCAGCTCCACAGGTTGTCCTACCGCAGGCACTGCCTGCTGCCCGTGCTGCCCACATCCTCGGGACAGGGCATTGGAGTGGCCAGGGCAAGCTCTCAGCCAGGGTAACTTGGCCAAGCCCCACCAGCTTCCCCAGGACTTCATTGATTTACAGCAGCTGAAACTCTGGCCCCTGCTAGGCTTAAAATCTGAGACAGGATTTCATTGGACACAGAAGAATCCTCTTTGGGACCCTTTGAAACCTGTGCTGTGTGTGAGCGAGGAGCTAAACGATTCCCAAGATTTTCTGAGAGCATGTACAAGCACACATTGTGCGTGGAGCACGAGCAGGCTCCACCAGACACAGAATACGCTCCCTGGGATGTGCCAGGGTGAAGAAGAGTTTTCTAAGTCACTTCATTTTTACTGGAAACTCTGCGCCAGTCCTCCCACGTATAATGCACTGTGCACTCCTCATAACCAGCATTGTCTGAACTTGTGGTATTTTAATAAACCTTCCTGCCAAGCCAAAGACGCTCCAAGACACATCACCTTTGTCCAGAGGAGGATCTCAGCTGAAATGAAGTCCAGAGAGTGTGACCTCTGCGATGCATAGGTATGTTAAATGAGTTCCTATTAAAAATAACTGCTCTCCGTGCTGCCTGGAGGAGAAGGGGACACAGGCTGTTTAGAGAATGCACATGAGGGTGACAGATCGCAACAAAAAAAATCCTTTCACTGAAGGCAGAGGAAAATGAGGTGGTACAAATGAGTGCCCCTTTTTTATTTCGTAGGGACAGGTAGGCAAAAAGCAGATTATTAGGGTTGGGCTGCATGGAAAAAAAAATATTTTTTCCTCGAATCCTGGTTCATCTTCATTATTCAGTCACTCAAGCTTCTTTGGAAACAGAGTGCCACTGAGTTATTATGGCAGTCATAGATGAATTCAGCAGAAAAATATATGTATAATAACGAAAGAAAGTAAAACTGCTCTCCTTGTGCAGCCCTACAGAGAGACAGCCAGACAAAAGCATGAAAAAATTGACTGTCTGGCCAAGAATGAAATTACTGGCAAGTCTGGTTTCAAGCCTGCTATTAGCTTCCTCACAGCTGCTTCAACTGCCCGGGCAGGAGTGAGATAAGTGCATTCTCTGAAGCCCTTTTTCTCTAACTGGGGGCAATACATTGATTTGCATATGAGCCTACTTCTGATTAATACCTCAGCTGAAAGGACTTACTTGGTCACCTTAAAAACAAGAGAGAGCAAAACCCAAAGGGAAAAGCCCTCAGAAATATTCCCGTGTTTTGGGATGAGCGTCGCTCCGCGGGCAGAATCCTCTCCGGCTGCACCACGCATGGGGCAATTCCGCTGCGCCAAGGGTCAGGACGCAGCCAGCTGCCCGGAGAGGGAGGCTGAGGGAGGCAATCAGGGCTTTTAATAAACATTCAAATTACAAACTCGCTGCTGCTCGCTGGTACAACAGGCAGGTGGGCAGAAAAGGGTGGATCTGCAGCCATGTGGCTCCCACCCCGACATCGCAGCCACCTAAGCAGCTCATGGGGCTGCGAGTGCAAAGGTGATTGCTGGGAATAAAGGGGGTTCCAGAGTAAAAGGCTCATGTCTTGCTGCTCTCCTGGGAAGATCACTACCGAGCTCTGATGGAGCAGGTTGAGGGAGGTCACGCTTGGGGTCCAGACGACGGGAATGTATTTTGGCCCTGACGTGAGGATAAGGTGCAACGGCGTGACGCCGGCCCTTGGAGCCACTCGCCTCGTGGGCGCGATGTGAAGATTTCCTCTCTCCAGAGGCGTAAAGCACTTCTGTTGCAAGCCCAGTAAAAGGAGGTACTGTCTAAGGGTGGAACAGAAAAGGTTATGGAAGATTTGCCAAGAAAGTGCCCATGCTCTTCTGGTTCCAAAACATGACAGGCTTCAAAAAAAAAACAAAACTGAAAAGTTTCAAAAGGCACCCAGCAATTGTTTTTTAGGAAACAAAAGAAGCACTTACAGGGTAGTGTTTCCAAGTTGCTGCGCGTTAGTAGATATGCTAAATAGACAGCTTGATCCAGATGAGTCACACGGCAGAAGAGGAACAATGACCTGTGTGTTCCTGCAGCACAAATTATTCATTTTTCTCTGTCAATAAAGACTTTTTTTTTTTTCAATATAATTGCATTTGGACAGCCAATCAGGAGGGTGTGGCTATCGGAAGATCACCCCCTCCCCCAGGGAGTCAAATCTATTTGGCGGGATGTCAGATCTCCAGGATACCCTAAGGCAGAGCCACAGCACCCTAAAATAACTTAAACACACCTTGTGTCATGCCTGGGTGCTGAATCAGCCCAGAGACATCAATCACGTACCACTGTTCACAGCAGAATCACCTCAGTTGCTCTGATCCTCACTTTTGAACTTACAACTTCCCTTCACAGGGCTCAGAGGGGGGTGTGGGTTGGTGTGTGTGCGCAATTCCCCAGTCTCCACAATAACAATTCTACCCTTTGAGCCTCCTTGTTGGGAAACAGCCCTTGCAGAACAGCCAGTTCCTCTTTCCCAACAGCTGGGTGCTGAAAGGAGGCAGCATAGCTTGGCAATGGCAGCATGAGACAGCAAACCTGGGCCTTCCCCTTAGAAGTTTGTAGGGCTTTTGCTACCCACAGGCCCCCGCAATGCAATTGAACCCCAAAGAGTTATTCTCAGCTTGGCCCCTCTAACTTGTTCAGAAGCATCAGCTCAGCTCAAAGGTGTCAATTCCCCGAAAGCTGGCTTGAGACACTAAGTCTGGTGTTCAGAGGGTCTAAGGTTCCTCTGGCATTACCTTATACTGTTGCTGTGATGGCTATTTGTCTGCATGGGAACAGCATCCCACTATGCCAGATCCATACGCACTCTAAATCCCCCTAACTCCAGTTAACCCCTCAGCTTCTCTGGAGAACAGGATCTACACGCAGCACCCAAAATCAAGGATCCAAACCAGATGCTATTTGTTGAAGTATTTGCCATACTCCCTCATACCTTGTTTTCTCCACCTGTAAACTAAGGGTGAAAATACAGACGCAGGCGCAGAGCCCTTTGTAGCTCAGTGCTGATTGCACTGCTTTTCAGTGTAGGACCTCACCATCTCCTGCTTCACCTTCCTGTCCTGACATCCCTGAGCTCGTGTTCTAACGAATTGCATTGATTGCCACTGAACCGAGTCCAAGAATTGCCTTGCAAATACCAAACAAACTGGACTATTGTGTTGCTATTGCTGGGATAGGAATAATCCAGTGATACGCATTAGGGCAAGAAACACGGTTTCGGAAGCTGCCTTCACGCTTTTGTTGGGTGACTTGGAAGGGCCCAGGCTGAAGCACTTGCCTTATTTTTGCAGCCCACTAGATGGAAGTGCTGCTCCATCCCAGCCCTGCCACTCCGCAGTCCTCTGGACCCAGGGCTGGAGCAACCCTTGAGAAACTTTTGTTTTCCTGAGGGGGCAAAAGATGAGAAACCAGAAGCCTCGGTCCCCTCTTTTTTTCCTACAGCAGAGATTCGGTTCCAGTGCACACAGCATCACAGGAAACATATATCAAAATCAATATATAATGGAATCACAACAACAAAGCTTGTGACAGTGAGGCATAAAACCTGGAATGTGCCTTCAGAAGGCGAGACAGATGAATTTGTCAAGCGTGCCGTAACACCAGCCATTTATGAATTATTAGTAATTTATAATGCACTTTTAGAGGAGTGGGGGGAACCCAGGGAAATGAATGGGCTTTCTTGGCTTTTCTCTGAAGTGACAAATGTCTTTTTTATTCCATCTGCTCTCTCCCAATTCCCAGCCTCTGCCCATAAGCCAGTTTAGCACAAGGTAATTCTATACCTCCTCCTCCAGCTCTTCATGAAATGAGTTATCTCCTCTAGCAGCTTTTCAGGGCAGCTCCTGCCAGCATCGAGCTGGAGAGGTAAAGTCCTCTCCTAAGCCTGGCTGTCCAAAGCCATTTGCCCTGCAGCCTCGCTCAGAGCTGACCCAGTAAAACCAGCCAAGCAACTTACAGCCATCTCACCACCTCCTCCCCTCCCCTATTTCTGCCTCTGTGAGCAATTTCACTTTGCTCCTTCCAAACTCCTGGGACCACCTCATACATCCCACACAGACCAAAGGCAGAGCTCAGAGCAGGGTGACCCCGAAGGGAGAGGCAAGAAAAATGGCAGTGCAGGAGGGTTAAAGGCAGGCTGAGCCCAGCAAGCATCGTCTAGACTCCCAGTCTCATGATTCAGTGTGTCTGATGTAAAACTATTTAAATAAGAGTTATGTAAATACCATGGCAGACAGATAGATTATTTAATATAATCAAAGCGAGATAAGGCCAGGGCCCTGATCCTTCCCTGAAGTAAGGCTGCTTTGTGCCATCCTCACAATGCAAACAGCCCTGAGGCCAGAAGCCCCAGCCAAGGGAGGATCACCCCAGCACAAGGAGATAACCTCCTGGCTCGCAACCAGCACAGCAGCTCCTACACGACTCCTCCATCCCCAACGCCAAGCAAAAGGGCGCTTGTGAGAAGTCTCAGCACACAACTGGTCCCTGATGTCATATTGGTGCCTCAGAGATCCTGTCACTGGAGCAGCCTTCCCCTGAGCTGTGCTGGAGGATCTGCCTTCACCTGAGCCAGCTAGAGATTGCTACCACGGACAGAAGCAGTTGGATAATGAATTGAGCAAACTTTTTCCTCACCTCTTCGCCTTCCAGCAGAGTTAGCCTCAAAAACAGAGTTGAAAACAGCCCATAAGGTAGGGCAGCATTTCCCTCTCGTCATCTTTTTCCCACCTTCAGCATATCCGTTTGGGTTTTACCCACTTCTAAGCTTCCCAGGGCATGTCTGCACCACAGCAGTTGTGTGCAGGTTGGGTCCAGCTGAACTAGCTTCAAATTCCCTTACTTGGGGACCAATAGTCGCGTAAACACAGGAGCACAGGGCTCACCACAGGCTGCAAAGCCCACTGGAGAGGCTGGCCCCGTGCTCAAGTGGTCAGCACCCACAGGCCTGTGGGCAAGCTCAAGGCTGGCTCTGGTTTGCTGACAGGAGTGGGAGTCGTTGCAGTGCAAGTGTGCCCTCCTGCTAGGTGATTTCCACCAGCTCCCCCAGGACACCAGGCTTCCTCCTTCCTCTGGTGGGTTTGAGTTCACAGCAAGGTGATGCCACTTTCTTGACATTCACTCTCTCATCCTTTAAACACACAGGTCTGGCTTGACCGTCCCTGTGCTAAAACCAACACGTGGGCAAGTTTAAGTAGAGTTTAAGTAAGGACTGTGCTGCTGGTGCTTTCCACACCACCACACCCTCTTGCCTTTTCTTCCCGTTCAGGTCACTCGTAATTCTCCTGAATACACCTCTTCCCCCCGTCTTTTTTCTTAAAGCACTCGCTATCCACTCAATCTAATCTTCTCATCCACTTCAAATGGAACCCACCAGTTCTGCTTCCAGGCGTGGCCTGACCCATGGATGGCATTTGCAGTTGCGTGACCAT
The DNA here is from genome assembly GCA_013396935.1 of Baryphthengus martii. Classification (NCBI taxonomy): domain Eukaryota; kingdom Metazoa; phylum Chordata; class Aves; order Coraciiformes; family Momotidae; genus Baryphthengus; species Baryphthengus martii. The sequence goes on from VWZK01001384.1 coordinate 370,222, forward strand.
GTCAATCAAGGACAGTCTGTTTGTTTTTTAAGCCAGGAGAGTTAAGCCTCCCATAGACAGGTTTATTCAGGTATAAATATGCTTTGTATGGGTACAGCAGACTCTCCCTCCCACATGGCAATGCAGGGGAGTTAAAGCAATGCAGCTGAGGGATTTTTTGCAGCTGACCTTTTTTACACGCACCCATCAAGCACAGGAGGCTTCTGTAGAGACAGAACCACAAGCGCACACGGGACCTCTCCTCTCTGCCACAGCCACTCAGGGCAGGCAGCCATTCAATGCATCTTCTTTCAGCTTGCAGACAATGGTAACAGTCTAAAGGCAACTTGAACGAGGAAGAGATTTACTCAGACTTCCTCCACTCCTACCTCCTACCCAAATTAATGTTGGAGCAGATAAGGCTGGAGAGCATTTCCCTTCCCTTTTTTAAACCCTTCCTTAGCTTAAATGATCTGACTCATCAACAACACAAAGATGACAAAATGTCTATTCTCCCCCTCCCTCCCCCCCCGCCAAGAAAATATTTTGGCATGATTTTGCTGTGAAATTAAGGTGCTCGATCCATGCCAGTTGGAAAAAAAAAAATACAGGCTCCTAGCAAACTCATTGTATATGATCAGGATTTGGGGAGGGTGCGGAGCATAACATCATCATAGGCAGAAAGTGAAAACAGCCAAAGGAAACGCCTACACTCTTCCTTTACAAAAGCTGCTTGTTGTGTCTGTCTGAACAATTGTTAAAAAACCTGGAGGGGAATTAGAAGGAAAAAAGATAACTGACTTTATTAAGAGGAAAAGATTGATTGAGCAATTGATTGCACTTAATTGGAACTCTGCGAGTAAGGGAGAGGATTTCAGTTCTCTCCCCGCCCCCCCAATCTCACAGACAGTCCTGCCACAGAATGTACAGGCAGGAGACTGAGTTATTGAGCTGAGAGCTTCGCTTCGCTCCTTCTCCCGGGGCACTGCTTGCCTGGAAGCAGCTGGCTCCGAGAGCTGACCCCTTCCACAGGACTGACAATCACAGTATCTGAGGCCTCAGAAAGGAGGAGGCACTTAAGAGTCACAGGGTTAAACTTCAGAGGTTGGTTTGGGCATGTGTTTCTTCGCTTCTGAGGTACACTCACGCTCAGAGGATGCTTTCCTATGTAACAATAAGGTCTAGAAATGTTTTTGGCTTTTTTTTTCATACAACAATATTCCCATCTCATCAATTAATTTCAAGAGTCAAGTCCTTAAAACAATTCACAATAATGAAGTCTGGAAGAATTACGTGACTAAACCTCACTAAACAAAAGAACAGAGACAAGACTTTTAAGGGTCATGTTGTCATGAAGCAGCAACTTCATTTTCTGGAGTTATGCACATAATAATGAAGCTGCAGCACAACAGAACAGCTCAGAGTTTCACAATCTTCCTCTCCAAAACAGTCCTCAAGGGGAAAATGATAATGTGCATGAAGAGTTAAAATACGAGCAAAACCTGAGCTAACCCCTTCGAACGAACCAATTCCTGTTAACGTATCGTTATTACCTTACAATATATATTACCTTAATTTTCCTCTTAAGCAGCAGGAAGGACAGACATTCATACTACACAGATAAGAGCATGATTTCCAGTGAAAACAAAGGTTCCAGCAGTTACATTTGGATTTGCTTTGTTTCAAATCAAATTGCAAGATACATGGGCCTCAAACTTATCTAAACAGAACAGTCAGTACACAGACTCCAGGGGTGTTGAGGTTGGAAGAGACTAGAGCAACATAGCCTTTGTTTGTCTGTGTGATCGCTTCACATTAACAAACACAAAGTCTTTTTGCCTGTGAAGGCCAGGAGCTGAGCTGGGCAGTCGGGATGCCCTGTGTACGGCCGCGCTCTGGCTCCCCAGGCCCCAGCCACTGGTACCCTGGTGATGCATTTCACGTCCAGTTGTCTCGTTTGCCTGCTCTGAGCCAGGACAGGGGCTTTACCTGAGTACCTTCAGATGAGCAAACTCAGTAAAAAAAGCAAAACAAGGCAGAACACAAGAGCAATGCTGCAAGAGCAACCAGCCAGGTTTGCAGATAGAGGCAATAACAGATGGCCATAGAAACGGTCAGACTGAACTGCCGCCTAGTGGCTTTCCTCCTCTCAAAAAGGCTGAAGAGCTGCCCATTGCCTTTCCTCCCCACAAAAAAAAGTACCTGAAAGCAAAGCCATTCAAAGCAGCGCCCATTTCTCCATTGCCCCTTCTAGTTTTCTGGTGCAAGCCACATGGATACAGCAAGAGGGATAAGGGAACAAATCACGCCTTTTACATATCGAGGCTTTCCATATCAAGTTCCTTGGGATTGAGAGACAAACCAAAGGAGGAGGAATCAGCATGGACTCGTCTCTATGTCAGACACAAACTTCCTGTGCCAGCTCCCGCATTGCTACAAGCCTCTCCTCAGTCTCCTTTTCAACCCCTCTGCCAGGAGTTGTCCCTTTCCCAGGTCTGGCAGCTGAGCTGCTCGTCTGAGCAGCCCCTCATCCACTTTGGTCAAAACTCGCCAGGTCAGCCAACAAGGCTTGCCACCTGGGTCTTTCCTAACCAAGTTCATTGGGTTGAGAAGGTTTGGGAAACCGTAAAGTGAGCAATTCCACCAACAGACCCAAGAAATCAGGAACCTCCAGCAGGAGGGCAGAGACCAGTGATGGGGTGGGGGGGATAAAAAAAATCAACCCTGGCAGCTGAGAGCCTTTGCAGTCCTGTCTGCACAGCGTCCACCCAGCACAGGACCACTGGAGCACAGAGTTCTCTGTTTTTTGCAAATGGCTACATCACTCCGCAGCTACAATTACCTGTAGCTAGTGCTCGTTAAGAGCTTTGAAGATTGAAAGTGCAGATACAAGTGTTAAATATTGTAATTATTCTTACTACATAACACTGCTGCACTGAAAGCAGGGAGGGGTTGTTTTTCCCTGTTTATATGTGGGAATGCCATGACAGCTGCTCCTTTCTGCAAGTGAATCGCTGCCAAGGACCTTGATAAGGGGTTGTGCTTGAAGGAAAAGGACTGAGTCTGGGAGTTTTCTTGGAGTGCTGCATACCACAGCGAAATTAAACTGTGCTCTTAGCAGGCTTCCAGTGCCAGAGCTCGTTCCTATCCATGCTGCTACCCCAAGCTGCCTCTGGCCCCAGGAGGAGCAGCAGTAACTCCCAGCAGCATCCCAGGGCTTGATCCTACAGGCAGCAGGAAACACTCACCCGAGAACTCAGATCAAACAATCAACTCATGAGCAGCCCCACATCCTGAAGTCCATGGGTTTTTTACTCAACTCACACTTGGAGTTTAGGAGAGAGCTCTCCCTGAATGAGGCTGAGGCAGCCACGGCTTTGGGCTCTTCCTTCTGGTCAGGCCACCTCCTGCCCTTCCAGCCCTGCAGAAATGCAGGAGCCTGAACCCAGCTTCCCTGTCCATGGCACTACTGCTCTGCAGGGTCTGTCTGGTGCTGCCACCACTGAGCCCCTCTAGAGGGGCAGGCCGAGCAGCCGGGGTAAGAGCCCTTGGGTTTACTCTGTTCTCCTTTATTCTCAGAGGCAGGTGGAAGGAGGAGGCTAAGAGAGCAGCACAAAGTTCATTGCTGCCTTGCAACTGCTCCAAATCGTGCCAGGAGCTGGGCTGGCATCTGTCTGGTCTCTGTGGCCAAGCCCAAACAAGGCTCTTGTGAATCTGGGTCACGTCCGAGGACAAAGCTGTGAGTGACCACTTAGTGTGTGGCATGGAGCTCACCTCTGGGCTCTGACACAGCACACACAGCCAAGGGCTGCAGAGTTTAACCTGACAGTGCTTTTCTGCGCGCACTGGGAGCTCACCTGAGCTAAGGTTGAAAAAAAATCCTATGACCTGCTGTGCCTGTCTCATGCCCTCCCTTCTTTGTCCTGAAACAGCCCTGACCAGCTTTGAGCCTCTCTGCATGAGGGCGCAAGTAGGTCTCGCACTCCAAGAAGAAACGAAGTTACTACCCACCTCCTTCACCCTGTCAGGCAGCTTTTGGGAACGGATGGGAACTAAAAAAGCATGGGGAACAACTCCTGCAAGAGCAGGTGACCACCACTTAGAAGAACCCTCCTTGCCTCCCCATGTTCCAGCCCCACAGAAGATCTTGTCTTAACCTGGAATCTACTGACAGCAATAGCACTGAGCTGGGGATCAGAGGTCATCTCTGGCAAGGGGCATGCTCTGCACACTCTTGTACCATCAGAGCTGGTTTTTCCCCTTTATAGAAAGTAGATTTGTCTGTGGTCTTGCTGAAGGAGTGAGGAGGACAGAAAGGTATTAAAAATATATACACTCATTTTAGAACATTTCTAAAAGCTCATTTGAGGCATGGGAGGAGGCAGAAAGGTAGCAGAGGATGAAGGAGTAGCAAGAAAGCAGACTGAATGTGTCACAGGGGAAGGGAAAGGTTGTAGGAGGAAGTGTAGGAGGTGATGCAGACAAGCTCACTAAATTGCAAGGCAAAAATGTGGATTTTGTCCCCAAGCAAAACACCTCCATGCTGCTGTCAGGTCAAGCTAATAAAGGCAGCTCTTTAGAGGCTCTGCCATCTGTCTGCATTTCCTCTCTCACCAAGAGGAAAAATAATTAATAAGCAGCTTCTGTCTGGCAATCAGCAACTACTTGCATCATCTCAGATGGAGATGGCAGCTTTCCTGGTCATGAAAGACACCTTCTCTTCATCAGAGGAGCTCCTGCTCCTTCAGCTGCCACCTACAATGCTGCCCACCACTGAAGAAGCTCCTCTCAGGAGGGGCTCAGGACGGGGGCAGCACCAGCTGGACTCACAGAAAAGTGAAACTCCCTGAGGTTTCGGCAGGCTTGGGAGGTTGGCCGAAGGCAGGAAAGCCAAGCTCCTCTGTTTGCAGAGTATTTACAACACAGGGTTTGCAATAGAACATAAGCGCTTCTGGCGAGATGCAAATTCACAGTGAATTCAGTAACTAATAGAACAGCTTCCTTTGTTTACTACACAGAGGACATGAGAAAATTAAGCTAATCTGGTGCTAGTCCAAGTCACTGCTAAAAACACTTCTGACCAAAGCTGACCTCTTTGCTCCTGAATAAATATTAGCAATTTGTTTGCGCATTGTTCAGCCAGTTTTGTAGACAGGCAAGGAAAAACGAGCAAAGAACTTACTCAGTCCATTTTTTTTTCCCACCAATTGTCAAATAAATTATTCACAAATACAAGCTTCCATCATTCATCTAGCACTAGACTAAACACTTTCTACTAAACTTAGTTTTCAGCATCGTGTTTCTGTTTATAGTTACATTTTTCCCTAGGCAAAGTGAGCCAGTCATTAGACAGCCCTCATAGGTTTCTACTAAACATGCTTGATTAAGTCTTTTAAGAAGGAGGAGGTGGAGGAAATTGTGCTTTAAAGTCAATGGGAACATTTCCATTCACTTCAACGGGAAACACACTAGAAGGCATAACATTATTTTGAAGAGTTAACAAGAGTACTTAAATCTGCAAATGCAAACCTATGCCACCATTGCACTTCCTGAGGGACAGTTTTCAAACTGAGCAGAGTAAGAAACCAATCTTAATGCTGCAGCAGCCCCATTTTCCCCACCATCAACCCCACGATGCTACCTGGCACATGATATACAAGAAATGTTGTAGCAGCCTCCAAGCACTGGTCCTGCTCACTCCCCCATAACTTAACCCCAGTGAGCTCACTCAGGTGGTGCTGAGCTGGCCCAGGTGCCTGCCTTTAATATCCTCAAGCCAGAGCCACAGCTGATGCAACTCAGCTTAATGGCTGCAGGATCTGGCCTCCTTTGAAAGGGAACACAGAATACAAAATAAATTTAAAAAAAAAAAAAAATCAAACATGCATTTCAAACATGAATTCAAACATGAATTTCTGGACTGATTGACTGCATGCCACACAGACACAGAAGGTCAGGATGACGCACATGCAAGAGACCTCGAAGATGAAATAACTTCATGAAACTGCCACATTCAGAATTTCTATGGGTAGGCAAACTGAAACCCAGGCACACTAAGCGCACACCTTTGCTGCAGGTCAGCAAGAAGACTCTGTGTCATCTTTTTCTTCAAAGAGGTTTAAATGGCTGCTGCCATTCCCCTAAATGTAGAAGAAAGAGGGACATAACGCACTATTCATTCTATGCAAAAACCCTGACGAACACCGAACACCGCTGGATAGCTGTACTCATCTCTGCAGAGAGCGAGCGTTTCATCGTAAGCCCGTCTCTTCCAAACGAAAGGTCTATTTTTTTCCCTGGTCCAATTGGTTCCAGATGAATCCTTGAAGAATATCCCCCAAGATAATTATGCTTATTCACTGTTAGCACTTCAGCTCAAGATCCCGCGCAGAGTCGGGAGCCAGACAGTGAACTAACGGAGAACAGGAGGCAGTATCTACCCTGCTGAGATTACAATCTCAAAAGTCATAGGGGAAAAAAAGAATAGGGAAAAAAAAAAACAAAACAAAACAAAACAAAAGAACCAAAATAGACAAACAGGCTCAACAAATGTTGAAAGCTATAGGTGTGGTGTGGTGGAGGGCTCGCATTCCTTCCCTTATTCAGTGTGGAGATACAAGACAAGCCCAGTCTCTGGAGGGAAATAGATGCATGGAGAGATGCACAGCTCTTCCCATGGCCCAGGGAGGGCATCCCTGTCTTCTGCGACCTCCTCTCGCAGAGCTCTCTCCTCACCAGCAGAGCTCTGCCAGCTGCAGCTGTGCCTGTGGTGAACACTAAGGCCGGTGCAGCCTCACCCCTTCTCTCCTTCTTGACTCAGCACACTTGGCAGGTTCAGCTCAGAGCTTTCAAAAGGACCAGTGTTTGGAAGTCTTTCTGTCTGCATTTTTCTCCTCCAGATCTTGTGCTTTAGACCTTCAAGCTGCATGCCTGAGTAACAAGGAGCGAGGCAATGGCACAAAAAGCTATGTGACTGCTTCCAAAACGTGTCACCTTGAGTCACTCCATCCAAAACCCATGAGGCTCTGGCCACAGCTGAGATCCACAAAATACAGAGATAGGTGCTGCAGAGCTGATAAGGACCTTCCTTTCAAATCTATCCCAAAGCCCAAGCTACTATCTGTTGGATCAGCCCCTGAGGGTACTCAGACGCCACTCTGCCTACTTTCTGGATCCCATTGGGATTTAGGCTGCAAGCAGGTGCCAAGATGCTCTGACTCAGGCGGTTGTGGGCATGCCCAGCAGCAGCAGAGCTACTGGTGCTTGGGGAATGCGCCGGGAAGAGACAGGGGCCCCACCAAAGCTGGGTGCCTTCAAGGTTCGATGGTTGCTCAGTGTGGGGCGAAGGGACACTGCTGAGATTTGGAGCTACGTGGTTGAACTCCACTCACGCCCTGATACGAGTGACAGAGCCCCCCTCTGAAGCCGGCCCTTACAAAAGCCGTCCACGTTTCCTCCTCACTCTTCTCTCCACTTAAATTAAGTGCACCTAATCAGGAAATCTACCTAATTGGAATATCTCTGTTAAAAATCAGGGATGCTTACTAACAATGACTGCATCTTGATCGGGATGGTAATATCACTTAATTGGGATGCCTTCAGGTATCTTAGTGGTTTGGGTTTGGGTTTTTTATGTCTCAAGCTCAAGCTAGTCTTGTCTGTCTGCTCCTCATAAAACAGCTTTCAGTTCCTCCTTAGTAATGATACAGGCAAAAGATGATGTAAGTTACTTTAACATTTTTTGCTTCTGGCTGTTGGTTGGTGTGGGAGGGGCAAATTACCTGTTTCTGTGGGTGTTCTTGCCACAGGGGCGGTTACGGTAGCTCCAGTCTCCATCCCATGCAAACCCTCCTTCTGCCTCCGTGGGCCTCCCCGTCGTCAGGCAGGGAGCTCCAGTTCACAGGGAAACGCTGTTTTCTGCTACCTGGGCAGCCTGTTGAAATCAGGAGGAAGCCACCAACCAAAGCCTCCTACCACAAGTGTTCTGTTCATAACTCACCACTTCAGTGTTTGCAGTGTCCACAACTCTGAGAGCAAAATTGTGTACTAAAAGCAAGCCACAGATCTGCCTCTCTACCTAGCCAGCCACGCTTTCAATTATACATGTGCACTTATTGTTAAATGTCTCAGCTTCAAATCTCTACTTCTACTTGATGGTTATCAAGTTAAATAGAAAATAATTTTTAAAAACCATCCCGCAAGTGTCTTTTCAGTCATGCTCTGCCATCTGAAAAAGATCTGTAGTTTTGTTTACCAAGCAAAGCTCCTCTAAATGGATCATCTAGCACTGAATATAAGATCGTGACCTCTTCTGCTTTGCAAAATAGGGGAACTGGCCTTGTTTGGGTTGGCTGGTGCCATCCTATACACTATTTCCCAGGTGGCCATCACAGCCACCCAGCCAGCCTTGCCGAGACTGGGACTGGGGTATGAACCATGACTTCTTTTCCCTTTAAGGGAGCAGTGCTGGGTTTGGAGGACAGGATTCTGCTAGCAAGAGGCGCTTCCCTGGGGTCACAACCCCTGAGACTTCTGTAGCTGCCAGTTCTGTGCGTTTGTTGCACAGGGAGCAGCTAAAAAAATCTCCTCTTTTGTGCATTCCCTGAATTTTGTGGAAAATAACAGATACAACTTGAGCGCTCTACTTCTTTAAAACTATTCTTTTCACCTCTTTTTATCATACTTGACTTTCTGCAGAGGCATTGGTTTCTGTATGTAAACAACTCTAATGGGTTCCTTCCAGCAGCGCGCACATAACTGTGCAAAGGGAGCACTTGTGGCTTCATAAAAGCGCACACGCAGATACCTCCATTTTACTGCTTGTGTGACCAGAGCTCCTAGGGAAGGAGACTCGTTCTTCAGTGCAATTGTCTTTAATACCCATAAATGCCTTGTAAAGCTCTAAAAACCACGAGTGCCTCTAGCTGGGCATCTCTATGAGCATGCGTGTATATTTACACACCTCTGCAGCCACACAACTGCGCAAAGCCATCTGCCTTTGGATTTATATCTGCCCCTGGATTTACATCTGCCTCTGGATTTACCAGACAGTTTTACGAAGCTGTTCTTCAGCAGTTGAACACGTCGGTAATTAGACAGCAAGGGGGAGGTTAAAAAACGCAAGTGCTTTTCCTGGAAACCAACACTTTTTTCATTCGCAAGTTTTATTGGCAAACCTGGCAACCAGTAAAGACATTCCTTGGCAGAGAGAGGACAATAACGGCCGGGCTGGAATTGGCATCGCTCGGGTGCTCACCCCCAACAACCGAGCTGTGCCTCGTGGAACCGGCACCGCCCGGCCGTGCTCCCATCAGCAAAACGGCGGCAAACCAGGGGCGGGAACGGTTCGAGCGTTGGTTTAAACCCTCTTCCCTCCGCCCTGTGGCGTGGGCAAAGGCAGAGCGCGGCCGCTCCGCGGGCAGGTGGCCGAGGGCGGAGGTTTGCGGACGGCGGGACCAGCGCGGCCGGGCGCGNGGGCGGGGTGCGGAGAGGAGCGGAGCGGCATCGTCACCCTTCCCCAATATGGGGAGGGGGAAGCGGAACTGCAGCTTCCTTTGCTCGTCCCCCTCCCGCTGAGGCATTGGCGGCTGGAGGGGTCGGGGGGGCGGCTTCCCCTCCGCGCAGTTCTCCGCGGTGGGCGGGGGGCTTTCGGCTTCCCCCTGCCAAGGGTCGCGGGCAACGGGGCAGCGCCTGGTCGTGGCTCTCAGCAGCGCCGGACTCCTCCCCGCCCTCTCCTCCTCCACACCCCAACCTCTGCCGCACACCCTCCCGAAAAATACTCCCGTCCCTCCCAAACCAGCACGCAAAAAGCAGGGGAATAATGTATCCAGGGGCTGATCTCTATCTACTACCTAATGACTTGCCAAGTATTTATCACTTCCCAGACTAGGAACCGTCGCTTCATTCTAATGTAAATAAACCCTTCGTACAAATCAGTCTCTCTCCTCCCATCTGCTGAGGCAATAGGTGGAGATGGAGCAGGACAGGGCTCCAAAGGTTCATGCTCCCAGCTCCGCTGCTCCGTATGTATTTTCATTTATATGAACCCAGAGAATCCAATGGATTCAGGCCCCCCTCCGCCCTCGCTGCCCCTCCCAGAGAAAGGAAGGAAATAAAGGAGGAAAAGGAACACAAAAGGGACAAGGGACCTTGGAAAGTAAAAGAAAAAAAAAATCCAGGTCTGGCTATCTTTTTGTTGGTTTAGGAGGGAGTTTTTAACAGCCCGAACCCCCCAGTATGTTCTTGTGAGATGCCAAAGCTAGAGGACCTACCAAATTAAAGATTTCTTACGCTTTTGCGGGTTGTTTGCTACTTTTTTTTTTCTCTGCGTGTGACACTACTCTACCTGAATAGCAGAAACAACACAAGTAGTTTCCCACAGCCTGATTTTTGTTTTTATTCCTAGTGCCGCGACATCTCTGGGACCCAGCCTGTGCCACAGAGGCGAATTATAGGTATGACCGCGATAATTATCGTGCGAAGATGAAACGCGAGGGCTCCGACCTCTTAGTGGTCTCGTCTCTCCCTTGCAAATGAAACACAACATTTGCTTTAAGATACCGAACGAGAAATTAAGGTATTTCTCTTACGAATTACACGAAGCAAATGACCGCTGCCGCATTTGCTTGGAAAAGATATTTTATTTCTCATTCAAGAACGAGAGCCTAAAAGATGCCAGAGGGAACCGAGCGCTCATTTTCGTATTAAGCTGTGTTATTTACGTCGTAAGATAAAAGTCGCCCTGGATTGGAAAACTACCTCGTCTTATTTACGGAATTGTTATAACCCATGTTAATAAAATAACAATCACGCCTGTTTACTTAACTGAGTGCCACGCAAACAGACCTTGCATTTAGAGCTCGGCTTAATTGCACGGGCAGAGGTGCGGGAGGGAAGGAGGGAGGGAGAGAAGGAGGCTGTCACCTCTGTCCAGCGGCTACAAACAGAGAGGGAACTCTCGGCACAATAGATTTGTCTCCTGGTGAAGCACAGATCTGATACGACCATTTCCCTCCCTGCCCCCCAAAAGGATGTCAGCGGTTTTCTCCCGCTGTTTAAGGGACATGGAAAGCTGCATCCTGAGATGCAAAGCGCCGGGATGATTTCGGCGTTACGGGGCTACTGCTGTGATGTTGGAGCCAAAAGAAAGGGAGAGAAGCGAAGCTCTGACTACGTCTAAACATAAACAGCCCGGGGCTGGAAAGCAGTTCACATCCAGGTCTTGGGGAGGAGAGGACAACCCACAGCCAGTTGTTTGGCCCCACCTGGGCTTTGCCCAGGTCAAATGGTAGCCCCTCCGCTTACTGCTCCCATGTCATCTTTCTTCCTGACATCGCCTTAAATAAGGCTGCGAATGACCACACACGCGAAGCCTCGGAGGACTCCAGGGGGAGCGCGACTCCCCCGGCCCGGGGCTGCCCGTCGGGGTTCCCGCTGTCCGGGAGGCGGCGGCGTCCGTGCCCGCTGCCCGGGGCTCTGCCCGTGGCGGGCCGGGGGGACAGGCCGCTGCCGTCTTGCTTGGTCCCTGTGGCAGAGCCAGGCAGTGCCCCTAGAATGGGGCTCTTCCTCGGAGGCCAGGCTGGGTGGCACGGCACAGACAGCTCGGAATGACACCCAGCCGCCGAGGACCCTTTCCTGGGTGGTATCCAAACACAACAGGGGGAAAACTGATCTTCCTGCCTCCCTAAAAAAACGTTGTTTCCCCCCAACACGCGCCCACGCAAACCCCGAATCACTCTGAGAATCTTCACAATGGTGACTTTTGTGTCTCGAGTAGAGAACCCAGAGTCCTGCTGGTTAGAGGTATGTGACTTAGCACAGGTTAGTTGCGTCAGTTCGCAATTATAGCATCAGAACGGCTATTGCAAAACATAGTAGATGCAAAATACAGCGGATTAATGGCCCCCCTTCCGTGTGCTGAAACCTCTCGGTGTTACTCCAGCCTCTGCCTGAGGAACAGCTTCGCTACCATAAACATTGTCGAGATAAAGCGAGAAAAGCAGCGAAGGGTCCGGCTCTCGGAGCGGCACGCTACGGCCGCTCCTGGGAGCGAGCGGGAAGCTCATGGAAATTGTTTTTAGCGGCAGGTAACACCGTGGGAAAACCGGATAACCAGGGCTGCATGGAAACGTGCTAAAATGCCCTTTTTCTTTCTCTGTTTTTTTTTTTTTCAGCAAAGCAAGAAAGGAGTTTTGAAAATATAAAGTGTTGGAATTGACATCTAGTCCAGTGCTCGCACATTTATTAATTCTGCCGTGGTGGGGGGAAAGGGAAAAACGTGTAATTAGGCAGGAGCAGGTGAAAGATTCCAGACGATGAAATACAACAGGCTAAACGGGATAATGTATTCACCATTAAAGGACTGACATTTACTACCAAAAAGAGACCCGTTAGGTTTGAATATGAAAAGGAGCAGATATTAGGGTACATAAATTACCTCCTTCACATCACTTGCATCTCATTTAAAATATCTTTTTCCTTTTTTTTTTACAACGAACGGATTGGTGTTTCAGAGAAAAAGCCATACCTGCTAAAACAGCACCGAGCAAACGATGCGCCTTTAACACGCTCCAGAGACGCCATCCCCAAATCAATCGATCACAGCAAAAAAGTGCGGAAAGGGGGTTTGAAATCGGTGAAGCCAAAAGGGCCTTTTGACGTATTCGTAGTGTCAGAAGCCCACGGTGGGTAATTAATCTCACAAACATACACACCTCTTTCCCATACACATTCCTCCCCTTGAAACAGATTTCAGCTTGCTCCTTTCAACTGATGTTATTAACGCTAATGAAGTTTCAGAGGCATAGGCTGGGTTGTATTTCGAATAACTGAAGCACCGGTAAAATACACTACGGTTCAAATAAGTACGTGAATCTCCCCGTGTTTAAAGCACGAAAAGAAAAAATTCTTGCTTAAAACGGAACCGCAAATTAAAAGGAAAATTTATAGAATAAATAACCAAGCCCTCGCTCTGCTTTCTTTGAGCTCCCATTAAAGTGTTAGTCTGATTAGAGTCCAAGTACTCTTTCAGACATTTAGACAAAGGCAACAGCAAAGCAAATCCAATCTCCACAGCAGAACCGGCCAGGGTTTAAGGAATACTCATGGTATTGTACTTCTTTTTTTCTTTTATTCTTTTTTTTTTTTCTTTACACACCTGACATACCACGGAGTCTACTCTGAAGCAGATTAGGAACAAAAGGATGTACGTCTCAAATAAATAAACAAATAAAGCCAGGACCCGCGTTCCGTACTACACCCCGGTCTGCAGCGATTACCTGAACGGGAGAGCAAAAGACCCCGCGCAAAGAAACGCGCCCGTGTTTACAAACAGCGGAGGCTGCGACTTGCGGACGGAGAGCGGAGAGAAGCCCTTGGTGGCCGCTTAATAAAAAGGAGCTTTGGGAGGACTCGTTAATACCTCGTCAGCCGGAGGAACGCAGGCGCTGCAGGAGTGTTTGGGCAGGCAGCTGGCTGCAGGCAGGGGGGTCCTGTTGGGGCAGGGGTATCTCACACACACCCCAAATACCCTACACACACCCCCCACGCGCTCCCCCCGTCCCCACGGGCATAGGGGGCTGGAAAGCAGCCGGGGAGAGGCAGCCGGCGTGGAGGGGAGGAGGGAGCCCGACCGGAGCGCGCGGAGAAAACAGACCACACAGGAAAAAAAAAAAAAAAAGGTAGTACACGCGTGGCGGCACGCAGGGTACGCGCGTGGGTGGGAAGAGCTCCGCGGGAGCATATACATTTACATATATATATATTCATACACACATAAAGATAAATACACACTGTGGTGCAGGCATGTACGTTGTGCGTGTGACCGCGCTCCTAAGGACGCGGGTGGGTGAGTGGGTGAGGTGGCGGGCACGGAGCTGTAGGTAGGGCTGGAGTAGGTCGGCGCGCAATATGCGCGGGCACGTCCCCGTGGGTGCGCAGCGGCCCGCGCAAGCCTGGGGCTCCGCGGTGCTCAGGGTGCCCGCGTGTGTGGCCGGTCCCCGA